>CAXITT010000264.1:250831-261555 GCA_964033795.1 Lymnaea stagnalis
ATCACTTAAAACTAGAATTTTATTCTGTGCGTTGTTTAAAAAAGTTTACAATATCTGTTATTCTTTAAAAAAAAAAAAAAAAAAAAAAACAAAACAAAAACTTAAAAGATCAATGTATATATTTGTGTGTGTGCTGTATTTTAAGAACCGCTGAAATGTCCCTTGAGGGAATTCCCGTTTCAGAATCTGACCATGAAATACGACCGGTGTTTTAAATGAGGTTCGACATGAATTTTAAAACTTTAAATAAAACATGGTCTGGATGTTCCCACGTGGTAGTATATTTTAATTTCGTTTATTTTTATGTCTGATGTGTCCTATCACTAACATTCTTGTGTTCTCGTTTCATTCAGCCTAGTTTGACCTCATTCCATGTATAGCGGGTATTTTTTTTTCGAAGTGGCTATTCGTACCCGGGTACCATAAGCGAGATGTTGGGATTATAAAGCTATTTAAAATTTTATTTTTGGTTTTGTAAGGCCAAATGAGGTATCAGATGAAAGACAACAGGCCTTGTCATTTCTTAGACCGGAAAACGTCATAGCGTACTATTTTTAGAAGGTCGGCGGACAAATATTGCTTCAAACATTGCAGTGTGTTTCAGCATATCGTTCGGTCGATCCTTGTATCTAGAGTCACTGTTACATATGCCGTTCGCGCAATGAAGTCCCATTTCAGCAAACTGAAGTAAAAAGAAAATGTGTAAAATATTTCGTAAAATAGAGTTGTAAACAAGTTTCAGGGACACTTCGCTAACATAGTAATACTGAACAGTGTTGACATTTTGTCCGCGCTGAGTACCCGAATGATGAGTAATGGTGACATCAGTTCTATTAATGGATCTCCGCCATTAAATGACAAGCCCTATTGAATGGACCATATGTTTGTACATTTACTTCTTCAGTTTAGATAAAAGAAATCACCTCAAATGGTCAGTAGGGTTCGGTGGTCAGTAGGGTTCGGTGGTCAGTAGGGTTTGGTGGTCAGTAGGGTTCGTTGGTCAGTAGGGTTCGTTGGTCAGTAGGGTTCGGTGGTCATTAGGGTTCAACTTCGGTGTGGTCGGTTCGGGTTCCATTTCCATCTCTAGTAGTCCTACTGGGACTTCATTAGTCCTAGGACTTCAGTAGCCCTACTAGGACTTCATTAGTCCTAGGACTTCATTTGTCCTAGGAATTCATTAGTCCTACTAGGACTTCGGCATGATGACTCCGGTACTATGAAAAAGTTCTAACACTTCGGCTTCGGAACTAAGCCTTCCGTTGTATGCCCCCAGTTCTTTGATATCCGGTACTGTGACTCTTAACTCAATGGATCCGACGCTGGGCACATTACTCGTACTGCGCAGCGCTAGTGGTTATCTTGACTCAATGAATGATACAAGAAAATGTTTAAGTTAAATACATTGAAATAATTTAACGACGTTAAACACAAACTCTTACCAACACTCGCGAACAGAGGAGCTATAAACTAATTTATGTTCAACCCCCCCCCCCACCCAACCTCATTTCAAATATCTTCAAACTAAGTCTTAGCCGAGGGGCTCTCACACTGTTCAGTCGAAGTATCCACTTCAGCTAGTGGTTATCTTGACTCAATGAATGATAAAAGAAAATGTTTAAGTTAAATACATTGAAATAATTTAACGACGTTAAACACAAACTCTTACCAACACCCGCGAACAGAGGAGCTATAAACTAATTTATGTTCAACCCCCCCCCCCCCACCCCAACCTCATTTCAAATATCTTCAAACTAAGTCTTAGCCGAGGGGCTCTCACACTGTTCAGTCGAAGTATCCACTTCTATTTTTATTGCTAGAACCCCATCACCACTCCTAACAATAAAATGTTTTCTTGTAAAATGGTTACCACCACCCACCTTTATATCTTATATCAGGGAACCCTTGCGATTCTCCCAACAGGTCCCAAGTTGGGGTCCATGGTTCCAGATTAAGATACGCGTGTTCCAGGCTAACGTTCTTCACTGGTGTCCATAATGTATCTCTGTCCCAGTCATTTGTATTCATCATAAAGTCTCTTATTGTAGCTCTGTGCATTGTGCAGGAAAAGCGCGGGCCCCCCCTCCCCCCTTTCCCCGGGCCTAATATTCCGGGGGGACTTTTCTCCTCTCGCCGTGCATATCTATTAATCACTCGCTGAGAGACAACATCTGTTGCCGGGGGACTTTGCACGTTGAGTTAAATTATGAAAAATTTGGTCACTGTTTTGTTACCTCTCGTTTGTTGCCGGTGAGCGTGGGGGAGGGGGTAGGGGCGGCGTGTGTGTGTGAGAGAGAGAGAGAGAGAGAGAGAGAGAGAGAGAGAGAGTGTTTTGTGGACTGGGGAGAGGTGAGTTTTAGGAGAGTGGCGAGTAGCGGGTTTCAGGGCTGAGAGAATTAGTGAGAAAAAAAATGGTTTTTAAATGTACTGCCTGGAAGAGTTCGTCGCACGGCACAAACAACAACAGCTACGTGGTGGGGCGAATGTGCCGCCTCTCCATATGTGGAAAGCACGGTGCGACCAAGGGGCGGGTCGCTCCCCCCCCCCAACCCTATCTACGACAGTGGCTGGTGTACGATTGAACTAATAATAATAATAATAATAATAATAATAATGCGGGAAGGACTGATAACTCCCAGTGTTAAAAACAGCACGGGTCCTTGTAGGTGCAGTCCCCTTTGACGCGACTCGTCCACCGGCGGGTGACAGAGACGACACGTGTAGCAGCCACGGGCGCCATATTTGAGATACACATGCAGAAAGACGACACTCACATCAGTCGGATGAATTCTATTAATAGCTCCGTTCCCGTGTTAGCATCACGTCGTAGCTCGGAAGTGTTATTTACAACGGTGTAGCTACCTTTATTGGTAACATGCTCTATTTTTATTAATTGGAAAATGTGTTTTTATTTATTTTAAAGACATTGGATTTATCTTTTATTAATTGCTGTTTTGTTTTTTTTTCTTCTTTCCATTCACAGATTACTTCCTCAGTCAACGAGAATGAAACCTTGACCTTATCGAATAACACAGATGGTCGTTTAACACACATTCCAAGAAATGAACAACACATGTGTAGAGACAGCCACACAAGGCCAGATATGATTGCGCGTGTACTTCACGTAACCGCATTATCGAACCTTTGATAGTGGTGTTGCTGAAGAAGAGGTCAAGGGTTGAAAAGCCCCCGTACCCCCCTCTGGAGCCCCAAAAGGATAAATAAATTAAAAAAAACAACAAAACAACCTAAGCCATGGGTCTGTCCAAAAAACGATCGACCGGCAGGGTGGTTCAAGGTGGTGCAGTGTCCGGGCTGACGAGCCTGGTGCTGGTGGTGCTGATGTTGCCGTTTGTGGTAGAGATGAAGTACCTCGGACCCAAGTTGTCCCACCTGACCGTGGACGAGATGACTGGAGTTGTGTATGTTGGTGGTAAGTTATTTAAATCTGACTAAAATCTTAAGGTCATAGCCAGGGGTGTCCATAAGGTCATATCCAGGGGTGTCCATAAGGTCATATCCAGGGGTGTCCCTAATGTCATATCCAGGGGTGTCCATAGGATATGTCTAGGTGATGCGATATATAAGACCTCAGGGATCCCCTTCAACATTTGGGGGGGGGGGGGGGGTGTGGTAGGTGGGTCAAACCTCTCCACGCCAGATGTAACTTTTTTTATGCCCGGCCTCTTCCTCTGAGCTGTGGCTAGGCCCGTACGAGAACCGCTGGTATAAACCACGAAAGGTCCCTAGACATCAAGTTAAGAAGTAAATCTCAAATAACTAAAGTCTCCGACAAAAGTATTGTCCTCAAAACGTGGAGATCAACGCAACATCCATCATATGTTGGATGTTTTGGAAGGTTTACGCTGAGAATTTAACCCGAGCCCCCTTCTCTCCCTTCTTGTCCCCGTGCCATTATTTATCTCTACAAGTTAGTTACGCCACGCAAATGCCCGTCTGTAACGAGGTGTCTCGTTATGGTCATCATTAATTACAGTCTCCAACCGTTGTACCATTTTCTTCTAAAGTCATTATTACTGATCTATCAGAATTCGACTGGTTGAAATTACACTCCCCCTCCCCTTTTCCCAAACCCCAAACCCAACTCTGAGTTTATTTAAAATTATAAATGGAAGGTTTTATTTTAAATACTTAAGAATAAAGAAAGTAGCGAAAAAATATACGTTTTTTTTAAAAAAAAGTTTGTTTTTTATCCCCCACATTTGCTCAAAACTCTAAATCATTCCGGACCATTGTGTTAACCGGGGATCGATGGATGGATTTGTCCGGGACAACAATACCAGCCTGGCCGGACAAATCCCCACAAATCGCCAACGTTTTAGGAAATTTCATCAGGCCAAATTGTAGTCGGGATCAGCTAAAATCTGGGGGAAATGGCTCTAGTCTGGCTCATGACTCCGAGTTTCAGCTTCAGTGGCATGAACGGTTCTAGGCATGTGTCTTTTGGGTACTTTTTAATAGATGATTTAAAAAAAAAAAAAAAAAAAAAAAAAAAAATCTGGGGGAAATGGCTCTAGTCTGGGTCATGTCGCCGAGTTT
Source organism: Lymnaea stagnalis (assembly GCA_964033795.1). NCBI lineage: Eukaryota > Metazoa > Mollusca > Gastropoda > Lymnaeidae > Lymnaea > Lymnaea stagnalis. The sequence goes on from CAXITT010000264.1 coordinate 255,389, forward strand.
CAGTTTAAGTGGCATGAAGGGTTCTAGGCATGTGTCTTTTGGGTACTTTTTAAAAGATGATTTAAAAAAAAAAAAAAAAAAAAAAAAAATTAGGGCGCTGTTTGCTTGGTACGTTCAATACGAATGTGGTTCTCCAATTGGTTGTATCGGGCCCTGTCAAAGTGGTTCTTATACAACTGCAGCACTAGGCCCATCGGCCAAGAAAAAATATTTTTAAAATCTCCAGTTCACGTCGGCTTTATTTGATGCCTTCATTGACGTGTCTAGATTATTTTTGTATACGTCCGTCCCATCGACGATTGGCTAAGCCCAGGTCACATGACTCGTGACGGCGTTTAGAAAGAAAAAAAATATGTTAGAAAACATATGTCCTGGTGACTGAATGTGATTTGCCTCAACCTCCAAATCACTGCACGTCCGTATTCTGATGTCCCTCATTTCTTTGAACGTCTGACCCCGACTTGAACTCTTTTTTATGTACGCATCCAATCTTAACTTTAAAAAGATATTTGAAATGTTTAATCCCCCTCCCCCATGTGAAATTTTACACCCCCCCCCCGGCTCCCCAGATTATTTATGTCTTTCCCAGCTCATTCTAGATTACGTAAATAAGAAATACACGAATCTCTTGGATAGCTCCAGAAGCTGGTCTCTACAGTGACTGTTAGGGGTCGGGGAAAGAGTTGACCACAGTGTCTGCTATGGGTCGGGGAAAGAGTGGGCCACATGATACTGGACGTCCCGGAAAGTTAAGATATATATATATATATATATATATATATATATATATATATATATATTAATCTTTTATAAAATAAGGGGAAAGAGTGGGCCACATGATACTGGACGTCCCGGAAAGATAAGATATATATATATATATATATATATATATATATATATATATATATATGTTCAACTCTTCTACAAAATAATCCTTGATGATAAAGAACGTCATACTACCACTAGCGCATATTCCCATATCCACCCCACCCCACCCCCAATAAAACTGTTACGAAAATCCCCCCCTCCCAATTCCACCCCCACCCCCACCCGCACCTGATGTTGTGCAGCCTGACCTAATCTTTCTGTGATTTTGTTGTTGGAGTGTCCATCGATTACCAGGGATCTGCTGGACGGCGTTTGTCTTCGGCAAGTATTTTTTAGTGGGTCGGGTTACCCGCATGACTGGCAGCGGGGGTGATTGTGCCCATTGATTTCGGGGATTGGTGGACTGATGACATGATTGAATTCCTGCCTTCCCCAGGCAAGAACCACTTGTACCAGCTGGACGCGGAACTTAACCTCCTGATGAACGTGACCACGGGGCCGATGAATGACAGCACCGAGTGCTACCCCTCCCCCACGGCTTGCAACGTCAACAGGACAGCCACTGACAACTACAACAAGGTGAGACAGCCCGGGTGTGCAGGTGGTAGTTGGGGGAGTTGTTTTGGAGGGGGGTAAAAGTGTTCGTTATAGATGGGTAAAGGGGGTCTTTATTGGCGGGTGGAGTTCTTTATAGATGGGTGAAAGAGGTCTTTATAGATGGGTTAAAGGGGTCTTTATAGATGGGTGAAAGGGCTCTTTATAGATGGGTGAAAGGGGTCTTATAGATGGGTGAAAGGGGTCTTTATAGATGGGTTAAAGGGGTCTTTATAGATGGGTGAAAGGGGTCTTTATAGATGGGTGAAAGGGGTCTTTATAGATGGGTGAAAGGGGTCTTTATAGCGCGTGAGTTTTTTTTTTATTGGTTGGTGAATGGATATTTCTATATGGAGGAAGAGTTTGTTTATAGATGGGTGGTCTTCATGGATGAGCCTTTGGGGGTAATTAACACTGACCAACCAGTCCCATGCCTGTGATTTCTTATACAGGTACTGCTAGTGGACAACCAGAGACGTAACCTGATCACGTGCGGCACACTCTACCAGGGCATGTGTGAGGCCAGGAGTCTGACCAACATCTCCAAGGTACTGGGTGGGTCGGAGGTGTCCTCGGACCTCAAGAAGTATGCCGTGGCGGCCAACACTGAAAACGCATCAACAGTAGCCTTCATTGGGCCCGGGCCCCCCTCTGTCATGGGGACCGTTCTGTATGTGGCAACAACATACAGTGGTGAGTTCTTTAGATCTGTACGTCGCTACTACATATAGTGGCAAGTTCTTTAGTATAGTAGATCTTTATTTTGCTACCACATATCCACCACTAATCAGACCTTGTATTTATATATTAATAATTTTTTTAAAAATTTTCGAACCTATTTGTTCTCAGGCACCACGAGAGAGAATCGAGTCTTCCGAGAACAGGTTCCAGCACTGGCCACTAGGAGTCTAAACAAGGACCAGAGGTTTGAGCTGGCGGAAACAACATCGAATTATGTGAAAAAATTCGACTCCGCATTGTACCTGAAAAACGAGATGATCTCTTCTTACCTGATCAACTACATCTACGGCTTCAGCTCAGGTGGGTTCAGTTACTTCCTCACCGTTCAAGGTGATATGGGCACCACCCAGAAACAAATCACCAAGATTGCCCAGAACTGCCAGCAGGGCAGCTACTTCCTGTCCTATGCGGATATTCCCTTGAAGTGCGTCAAAGGCGATGTGCAGTACAACGTGCTGGAGACCGCCCGGCTGGCCAGGCCAGGGGATGAGCTGGCGAAGGATCTGTTCCCTGACGGGGTCCCCGGGGATATCCTCATAGGGGTCTTCACCAACACGACCAAGGAGCTCAGAGTGGACTCTGCTATCTGCGTGTACACCATGCGGGAGATCAGGAGTAAGTTGCTGGAGAACATCAAACTGTGCCACCAGGGGAACTCTTCTGTCAGTGGCGGTGGATACCTGACAGTCGGGCCACGGGGGAATTGTGTTAAACAGGTGAGTGAAAGCCATGTGACTTGTTACACCTATACACCGAAAAATCAAAATTCTTGTAAATTTCCTTCTTAAGATTCTATCTTCTCTTTTTTTTTTTTTTATACCAATTTTGCTATGCATCTTATTTGTGTGTGTATGTTAAAATCAGATTTTCATGGAAACTTGTTTGAACGGGAGACCTTGTTGAAAGGGGATACCTTGTTGAAAGGGGAGGACCTTGTTGAAAAGGTAGACCTTGTTGAAAGGGGAGACCTTGTTGAAAAGGGAGACCTTGTTGAAAAGGTAGACCTTGTTGAAAAGGGACGACCTTGTTGAAAAGGGACGACCTTGGTGAAAAGGGAAGACCTTGTTGAAAGGGGAGACCTTGCTGAAAGAGGAGACCTTGTTTGGCTTTACAGCAAGTTTAAAAATGTAAAAAGAAACTTTTTGTATTCTAAATTTTGTTCTTTCTTTTTAAAAAAAAAAACAAAAAAACTTTTACACCGTTGTCGTCGTCCTATCTACAAACTTGGATCATGGATTGTGTCTATTGCTATCCATCCACTACCTACCTCTTACCGAAAGCGATCCAAGTTTTAACAACATCTATTTTAATGTTCAGTTCAACTTCAATAAGTGTCCTATTTACCTGTCATGTTCCAACTTCAATAAGTATCCTATTTACCTGTCATGTTCCAACTTCAATAAGTATCCTATTTACCTGTCATGTTTCAACTTCAATAAGTATCCTATTTACCTGTCATGTTTCAACTTCAATAAGTATCCTATTTACCTGTCATGTTCCAAAAAATATATTATTGAAAGTTTGCTTTACGAAAATAAATTATATATATTTGATATTCTATTAAAAGGGGAAAGCAGCAAGGCATACATTTGTTTTCGTGTACGCCCCTCGCTCAACTCAATCCTCCACCCCGTCCCTCCCCGTCAGGGGGCCGGGTCTGAATATGTAAGGTGGGGAATTTAAATCTACCAGCCCACCGAAGTGAAATTTAAAAAAAAAAAAAAAAATACTTTCGATTAGGGATCGACTGGTTCATGGTGGCATGCCGAGCAATGCCTACACTCAAAGCCTGTTGACGAATTCAATTTGATGCTTCAGTGGCCGGGAAATATCGATAATGAAAATCTAGCTAGGGGCCCCAAGTTATCCCACCCCTTTGCACGGGGTGGTGGGGTCTTGTCACGAGGTTATCCCACACCCTTGCACGTGGGGCGGGGGGGGGATGTCTCATGACGATGCTACCCCACCCGTGTTCAAATGGCCGTGCTATTATAAAGTTTTTAAAAATCCGATAAGGAAAAGTATTTCAAAAAGTGTTAAAGTGCACGAGTAATTTTTTTTTTAGGGGGATGGGGGGGAAGGGGGGGGGGAGTGTTTTTAAAGGTTCATGTCACTTAAGAGAGATTAGTGTTACTAATAGGAAGTTGTCCATATACCACAATAGGAAGTTGTCCATATACCACAATATGAAGTTGTCAATACACCACAATAGGAATTTGTCCATATACCACAATAGGAAGTTGTCAATACACCATAATAGGAAATTGTCAATACACCACAGTAGGAAGTTGTCCATATACCACAATAGGAAGTTGTCAATACACCATAATAGGAAGTTGTCCAGAGACCACAATAGGAAGTTGTCAATACACCATAATAGGAAGTTGTCAATACACCACAGTAGGAAGTTGTCCATATACCACAATAGGAAGTTGTCAATACACCATAATAGGAAGTTGTCCATATACCACAATAGGAAGTTGTCAATACACCATAATAGGAAGTTGTCAATACACCACAGTAGGAAGTTGTCCATATACCACAATAGGGAGTTTTCCATATACCACAATAGGGAGTTGTCCATATACTAGAATAGGAAGTTGTTCAGATCCTTGATATTTAAATATTGTTCCGTCTCAGTCTTTATATTGTCAGGGGACCTGTTTCTCAAACTGATTCCCTCCAAAGCTAACTCCACTCAACAATTTCGGCCCCGGGTTCTCTGACATTACATTTAAATATGTTTCCACTTTGGTCAACCAGAAAATAAACATAGATGATATCATAGCAAATAGCTCAGCAATAAGTAGGATGCTTACAATTTGATATTATAATACTCTGGAAACAGTGTGAGAACCGCTCTATCACGGGGATAATTTATTGCATGGGGGTGGGGTGGAGCGGGGTGGCGTGTGTTGGGGTTACGCCAGCCCCCGACTAGAACCGTTTCCTTCTCCTGGCACATACAATTAATTATGATACGTTTATCTGGCATATCGTATGCGTGTGTGTGTGTATGTGCGCGTGTGTATGTGCGTGTGTGGCCCACAGTCCACAGATGGAGACAAACAAGGGTTTACTGTGTAGGGTTTATCGTTCAGCTCTGGCCCCGAACCCTTTGCCCCCCTCCCTAACCCTTGCTACCCTCCTCCCTAACCTTTACTACCCCCTCACTAACCCTTACTACCCCCTCCCTAACCCTTGCTACCCCCCTCCCTAACAAACACAGCTCCGACCCGAACCCTTTGCCCCCCTCCCTAACCCTTGCTACCCTCCTCCCTAACCTTTACTACCCCCTCACTAACCCTTACTACCCCCTCCCTAACCCTTGCTACCCCCCTCCCTAACAAACACAGCTCCGACATCAAGTATTAAGGTATGTACGTCATTACTGCGGCAGTTCCTGGGTTAACATTAGCGTCCAAGTGTGGTTGTGAGGGGCGTTGTCAGGGGCGTCATTTCGGTTTTTTTTAGGGGGGGGGGCAAAAACCAAAACTTGGTCGCTTGTTAAGTTGTTTATTACTGGAGGCGCCACAGTACGTAGCAATTTAAATAAAACCTGTGAATTCGGGGGGTGGGGGGGTGCACCCTCTACCCTACAAAATGACGTCACTGGGGGTTGGGTCAGCATCAAATAAAGAAACCATAAATTACATATATTTAAATAAATATTAGTTTTCTTGAACATAAAGAAAAAGATGTGAAGTTTGGGATTCCCCGATGGCTAGTATATATGGTCCCCCCGCGCCCCCAGGGATCTAGGGACCCCACGGGAGCTGACAGGTCCCTTGAACATGTATGCCTCCACCCGGAGCTTCCCCTAAAATTACCCACCTCTAAAAGCCCTCCTACTCCACCTCTGCAAGTCTATCTCCATATCCGTGATATAAAATAAGTAATTATATTCATGGACACATTTTGGGAAATAATGAAAATAATGTGTTGGGGGGGGGGGCAAGATTACGTACGCTTTGGGGGGGGGGGTATTATAAAAATATTTTTTT
>CAXITT010000264.1:262414-277100 GCA_964033795.1 Lymnaea stagnalis
GTGACATTCTCTCCATCCATTGTCCAATGTGACATTCTCTCCATCCTTTGTCCAATGTGACATTCTCTCCATCCCTTGTCCAATGGACATTCTCTCCATCCTTTGTCCAATGTGACATTCTCTCCATCCATTGTCCAATGTGACATTCTCTCCATCCATTGTCCAATGTGACATTCTCTCCATCCTTTGTCCAATGTGACATTCTCTCCATCCCTTGTCCAATGGACATTCTCTCCATCCTTTGTCCAATGTGACATTCTCTCCATCCATTGTCCAATGTGACATTCTCTCCATCCATTGTCCACTGTGACATTTTCTCCATCCCTTGTCCAATCTCCAGCGAGGGTTTTAAATATTGTATTATCTCCCCCCCCCCACCCCGTCTCCAACTGATTTGTTTTAAATATATTTATTTTTTTATTGACAATAAATTATTGTCATTATTTTGTCCGCTTTCATTTTTAATCTGTCCTTTCTTATTTACAAAAAGCTTTGACAGAAAGTAGTTTTCTTGTTTAACTCTACTATCGCTGTACGACATTGCATGTCCTTGACAAGGTTAGTATAGAACCAATGTTTCAAGGATAAGTCAGAAAAAATATCGACTAATTTAACCAATACCAACATTCGCATTTTCTTTTTTTTAAGAACCCCCTCCCCCCACTCCACCCACCCACCCCCCCGGCCCCCTAATCACATTAGCTACCCCCAATACCAAAGTATTCTTGGCGCACTGACATTAAAAGTGAATCACTGGAAGTGGAAGTAATAACGAGTTTGACAGAGTTACGACACTTTGGTGAATTCATCTACGACACGTGTTTCATGACGTAAGCAAGTAATGGAAATAGAACTTGAGTTATCATTAGTCAAACGATTATTTTAACCACTTTTTGTTCGTTGGTTGGTGGCTAACAATTGTGTTTACTCCGACACGACATCATCTGTCTCCGACACGACATCATCTGTCTCCGACACGACATCATCTGTCTCCGACACGACATCATTTGCCTCCCTCCGACACATCATCTGCCTCCGACCGATCGTCTGTCTCCGACCCATCGTCTGTCTCCGACACACTCTCTGCCTCCGACACTCTCTGACTCCGACACACTCTCTGCCTCCGACACACTCACTGCCTCCGACACACTCACTGCCTCCGACACACTCACTGCCTCCGACACACTCACTGCCTCCGACACACTCACTGCCTCCGACACACTCACTGCCTCCGACACACTCACTTCCCCAATTCAGCTGATGAGACAACGCCGATGTGTTCATTAAAAAAATACTTCCAAAATTATTGTTTCCCCCTATAGATAATCAATAATCATGGGATTAACCTGCATCCTTACTTTCCAGATAGAGAGAGAGAGAGAGAGAGAGAGAGAGAGAGAGAGGGAGAAAAAGGGGGGGTGAGAAAGAGGGATATATATATATTTAATAGATTAAGATGAGAGAGAGAGAGGGGGGAGAGGGAGATATATACTTAATAGATTAAAATGAGAGAGAGAGGGGGGGGGAAAGAGGGAGATATATACTTAATAGATTAAGATGAGAGAGAGCAAGAAAGAGGTAGATACATGAGAGGGAGAGAGAGAGAGAGAGGAGAGGAGCAAAAAAAATCACAAAGCCAAGAAATAACTTAACCGTCTCGACACATTGCATGTCTGATGGTTCGTCTGATGGTTCGTCTGGTGGTTCGTCTGATGGTTCGTCTGATGGTTCGTCTGATGGTTCGTCTGATGGTTCGACCGGAGCTATGCCGCTCCGTTTAAATTTACCAGTGTTTTTTTGTTTATTCGGTTTCCGTCCAGAATACGGGGGTAGAGCGAGGACACAAACACGTGTTTTGGAGTAGTTGTGCATAAAAAATGGACGGGGAAACGCGCGAAAGCGAAGGGCCGTTAACTCTAGAATGTAAGAAGGTCTCGAATTCTTCCCCCGTCACATCCGTCTGGCTCAGAAGTAGCACATTCCCCCCCCCCCCCCCCCCNCCCCCCCCAGCCATTTCAAATAAACATTTCGGTAGGTTGATTGCGTTCAAATTTTATGGATTGCTTGTGTAATTAAGCCATCCAGTCTCAGACACATACGGTGCCAGCAACGGGGATATTTCCTTTGCTATTCTGATGTATGGCACCAATTTACGCCCGCCCGCCCGCACCCACCCCCCTCCACACACACGCTTTGATAAACCCGGGGGTTCTCAGCGTCGAGCCAATAATACATCGCGATGCCCGGGGAGGGGGGGGGTGCGAGGGGGGTCGGGTCACCAGGGAGTAGGCCACAGCTGCGAAAGTCACTGCCCATCAAATTGTTGGGACCGTGACGTGAGTTAACCAGAGTCCTCTTCCGGGTTGGATCGTCGGGGTCACTTGGTACGAGTGACACGAGTCACTACAGTCGGATAATCGGGTTAGGGTTTGGTCGGGGCACCGAGTAGTAAATAAATGATGAGGGGGAGGGGGGTGGGAGCGTGATGCTGACCGGAAGGGTAAGCTTTAGGTCACGAGTCTCAAACTTGATTTCCTTTGGGGTTCATGCAGGTCTCCAATAGTCTCACAAATGTTAGTAGTTATTATTATTATTTTTTTTTAAATCCGTGTCCTTTAATATATATTATCATTGGCCAAATGATACATATAGCATGAAAACTATTTTAAAAAAAAATAAATATCGGTGTTATTCCACTAGTTATAGCCCGTCAAATTATGGCGGGGGCAATGCGGGAACCGCCCAATCTACTAGTTACTGGATAAAACATGCGCGCCAGTAAGGCACTTCTAACCAATCACAATTAGTGTTTTTTCCACGCCCTTGAACCAGATTAATATTCTGTAGTCCCGCCCCCTTTTACATCGAAGATTAATTTCACCATATTTAAGTTAAAAGGAGAATGTTTCAATTTCCGTAAAAAAAAAAAAGAAAATAATTTTACGCACCAAGCGTACTTTTAGTATTTTCACGATGCGATTTAGTGCAGTTATCGGGAATTTTATTTTGCGGGCCACCGAGCTCACCATCGGACCATACTTTCTTTCATGCATAGGGAATCGTATGTTTTGATGATTTATTTTCATTTTTTATTTAAATTTATCATCATGTTTTCACGAGCAACCAAACCATAATCTCCATGAAATCTACTGAATTACAAATCTGGACATTCCTAGATGTAGCCTGTATTGACATTGATATAAGAACATGGTGTTAGACTTCAGATCAAAGCACATACATCAAAGTATCCCTATAAAAGGCATAGGACATGGAGATCAAAAGTGTCCAGTATGTCATTATGTTAATGGGGGCATGATTTATTGCCGTATCTGGGGAAACAGAGTGTGTCAATAACTGACAACGCCGAATGCACTGACTTGACCCTCCCGTCGGTCCACGCGTATTGTGACTTGTGAACACTCGTCTATGCTCAATCAGGATCTTGTGAACCCCGGCGAGCGAAGACGCTGGCCGGCAAATGAGTTTTTAGTTTATTTCTTTTTCTTTTCATTGATCTGGCTTTTTCTTTTTTTTTTTTAAACGAAGAAACACAATTCCAGTGGATATTGCCGTGTCATTCTTCCATTTGTTCAACAATAGTTTTAGATGCCCGTCTCTACGAGCATGATGCATAGCTAGCTATTGGAGATAGATGGAGTGTTGGGCACGCATTATCATTTCTCGAATTAGTGTAGTGCTAGAAGAAACGTGTTATAAAAAAAAAATACTTTTTTTTTTTTTTCTTACCATACCACGACTTCTAACTCTGACACGGGGTACTCGTATGGCGCTCGGGTCGGGATGAACGGTATTTGGTTGCCTCACCTTTTCGAGACATTTTCTTATCGTATACTTTCTCGCCCGAGTTTTTGTGCTGTTTTTGTTTTTATCCCTCCCTCTGTCTCTCTCTCTCTCCTCTCTCTCTCTCTCTCTCTCTCCTCTCTCTCTCTCTCTCTCTCCCCTCTCTCTCTCTCTCTCCTCTCTCTCTCTCTCTCCTCTCTCTCTCTCTCCTCTCTCTCTCTCCTCTCTCTCTCTCTCTCTCTCTCTCTCTCTCTCTCTCTCACTCTATCCCTTTCTCACTCTCCACCCCTTTCTCTCTCGCTCTCTTTCTTTATTTTGCCAAAGCCTCGATGGGACTATGCTGGGACAAAAAAAGTCTGTCAGACTATCTCGTACGAAGCAAGGACTAGGTGTTGCATAGCTCCCGGGTTGAAACGAGATAGATTTGTTAGCCGACGGGAGGACACGGAGTGGGCCAGGAATCGGTGGCAGTTCCGAGTATCTGTTCAATGCTCTCTAAGTCTAAGTGTAGTATTATAAGTACACGTTAATTTGGTTTGAGTCAAGCATTGAACTGCTTTGAGCCAATCGCTGAGGATGAAAACAATTATAGGAGCGATTTTTACAATTTTTATTTATTGAATCGGTGGCAGTTCCGAGTATCTGTTCAATGCTCTCTAAGTCTAAGTGTAGTATTATAAGTACACGTTAATTTGGTTTGAGTCAAGCATTGAACTGCTTTGAGCCAATCGCTGAGGATAAAAACAATTATAGGAGCGATTTTTACAATTTTTATTTATTGAAATTAACTCAAATTTAGAGGATTATTTAAATTGGTGGCGAAGAGTTATTCTGTTTTAAGAGTTCTCTCTCATACTTTTAGCCTATACCAGGCATAAGTTGATAAACACATTATATTTGTGGGCTTAATTTAAAAAAAAAAATGAAATTCTAGTTATATAACAATATTTATATTTCTAAAAGTCTATCATATTTGACGGATAATTACTAGTAACAATAGATTATTCCAATTTCATTCGGCTACATGAGCATTAACTATATATATATATATATATTAACAGTAACGACACATTCAAGAGCTATGTACAAATAAATAAGAAGACTATGAAGAGGAAGGTAAAAGGAAGAAATAACAGATAGTTGGAATGGCAAACGCTAAAAAATCTATCACAATCAAAATGATTTCCTTAATAATGAGGAGAGGGATCGCTTGGGACGCTATCTTTTCAGAATGGATCGTCGCTGCGGCGATACGTGACCCCAGCAATAGCTGCTCGTGCCTCATACTTTTAATGAATGGATACACTGACACAAAAATTGAATTCCGCCCTCGATCGGTGCTCGTACGCTGCCCGTGGGGGCATCAGTTACCAATAACGAGGGACTCTCCACAGCCCAGGAGTTTGCTTTGCGTGTCATTCGATGCCGAGCGTATTTCACATTTTTTAGGAACTGCCGTTTCCTCTTCTGGCCATCTGGCAATACACAAACCTGTCGCATGAATGGCGCCCCTGGCTCTCCACCCAGGCATGTTGCCCCCCCCCTCTGTCCTGGAACGCTGCCCCGAAGTTTCTTGTGCCTTCCCAGCTAGTATTTTCCCACATGCCTGTGGACTGTGGAGCATTGCCTCTCGTGAATGTCTCGGTGAAAGTTCGTTGGTAGTGCTCATGGAGAGGGGCGGGGGAGGGCGGATCGCTCTCACTCGTAAAACCATTTCGACTACTTACGAGCACACTAAAATGGAAATCCGATGAGTTTTATTCATTTTGTGACCCTTTTTTTTTTCTACGAACAATGTCATTTAAAATTTGATGTAAAATTTAAAATAAGAATATGTTACTTTCTGTCGAAAGCTCTCTCGTGAAATCTGCCCGAAGGTTCACCGACTGCTGAAATGCAAGTACAAGTTATCCATTATATTAGGCCACGTCCAAACAGCCCGGGGGAGGCCCGTTTCGCATGGGAGATGGTTTAATCACTTAGCTACCAAATATTATCGTTAATTGGTGTCAAATTGGTCTAGATCTTCTTTATATATCCTGTCATCCTTGTCCCGTGCACTCCCAAAATAATTTTTGTTTAAAGTGAATCCAACTACATAAATGGGACACGCAGCTGATTAGTATAAACTGCTGTAAATGTAAAAATGTGTGAATTTATTTAAGTGCACCAGGTGTGTACGACGACTAACCCAAAGAACTCTAGTTTAGGACCCCCCAAGCCTTAAAATAACTGTGGCTTTGGACCCCCTCATACCTTCCATACCTTGAAATAACCGTGGCTTTTACGACCCCCCCCCCCATGCCTCAAAATAGCCCTGGTTTTGGGACCACCAACCATGCTTTAAAAGAACCGTGGTTTGATACCCCTGTTCTGCTTCATCCGGCAACCGTCCATTTCTGTCGACCCCCACATAAGCATCTTGCCCACAGGGAAGTACTTGGTCCCCCACCAAAGCCAAAGTTCGGTGAGTACTTGAGTTAAAACCCGCGTGTTCTCGTGTGCACGAGTACTTGCACTTCCGGCTGCCTTCCAAGGACTGCCTCAGTTCCAAGCCGTATCAAACGTACAGCAGGACGTTCCCGATAAGTTGCCGTTCCTTGTTCTTCTGTCTCTCTCAGACGGCCCCTCCTTGCCGGTGGAAGGCATAACCTCGCGCGTGCATGAAACCCTAGTAGCCGCAGAAGGCGAGCAGGGCGCCAATTTTTTTTATAACCTCGAACGACATTTTTAAAAAAAAAAAAATGTGTTTTCAGTTTTTGTGTCGATAAACCAAATGGGAGTTTGTGTTCCATGACATTTCTAGTGTCGCTCGATCCCGGCATGTTTCATTTGTCTGAGCAAATCATTATACAACAGAGATCTTTGGAAAAAAAGCATGTTGTTTTTAAATGTATCCTCGTGTGACCTGAGCCCTGTGCAGATGCATATATCTATATTTTCACTTTGAATTAGTTATTGTTTTTATTTGACGCCAAAGTTGGACGTCTTGAAAATATGTATTTATTTATATTTATTGATTGATTTTAAAAAGAATATTTTTAGATTAGCGGTATTTAAAAGACGAAGAAAAAAACAACCAACCCAATCATGGTACTGTTTTAAAGATAGTTTTGTTTTGGTATCCATATAAAAAAAAACGGAAAAATAATAATTATACTTTTGGATGCGCATTTTTACCGAAGTTATTTTTTTTAAAAGGACGATTTCAATGAAGATATTGCAGCTCCTTCATTTCATTGGTAAATTGAAAATTTCAATTTTTACTACACGTATTGATTAACAGGCATCAATGATCAATTACAGTTCGCGGACTTCCGGGGGTTTTGAAGGAGGGGGAAAAAAATGTATGTATTGAAATGACACGAGACGCTCGGAATGACCACGTGCTGGGGCCACCTCACGCAGTGCTATAGATTTTTGTGTGCTAGAGTTAAGCAAATCGAAAGATGCAATCACATTCGGGGGGGGGGAGGCGAGATCGAGGGCAGGAAGAGAAAAATGATGGTAAGATGAGTGTGGAAAATGAAAACTGTGAGCAGAGTGATAGGCAGACGGGGGTAAGAATTCGGGGGAATGGTATCGGCGGAATGCCGGTGGGACTGGGTTGGGGGGGGGGCAGCGAGATTGTAGTTGATGCTGAAACGCAGATGGGTGTGAGAATTGGACAGATTTACAGCAAAGGCAACGGGAGACTGTTTGTTTGACAAATTTATAGGATAAGTCTTGTTTCGCCGGAACATGTGTTCCTTTGTTGTAATGATGAGAATTTCGGTGGCAAGGAATCACTTATGTGTGTGTACTGTAACCGTGTGCCGACTTGGTGGTGGGTTGGTGGCAAAACTGTTTTAAATTTATTTTACAAATCCAAGGACATGAGGCCTTGACAACTATAGAAGAAAACGGGGCAATATCTGAAAATAAGCTGTTGGAGTACAATTTGCCACCTTACAAATATGAACATGCTAGCTGAGTCAACTACAGAAAATTGCTTGTTGAAAATACTGTCCATTACACGTTTAGCCAGGTTCTTTAAAGGAAAATATCTCATTGCAAGTTAATCCTCAAGATGTCTTTTTTGGATGAAGCAGCGAATGAGAGCGCGGCACGGTGCGCAGTGACAGTAGGGCGGACAAGTTCCACTCCGAAATTATTATTATTAAACATAACTTATATAATTCAGCAAGAGTGCTGTGCGACAAAAACCGCATAAGTAAGTGTTTCTGATACAACTGAACGTCCACTCCCCCTTCTACATCAACAAACAAACCCACACCCCCCCCTCCCCACAAGCAAACTTTTTCTTGGAATTTTGTTACAAATAAATTAATCGAGCTAGGGTCTTTTGATATATTCCATTCTAGGTCATGGCGCGGCTCTGTGAATGAATGTGGAATCTCGTCTGCTTCATTGGTTACGCGAGTTTATTTATGAGATTTGAACATTTGAAGTTTATTGATTCGTCTACTGGGAAAACAGGGAGAAGGGGTGCCTATGAGAGACGCTGTGCCTGTAGGAATGTGCTGGGTGATTTGGGGGGGGGGGGCGCTCGATGAGGGGAAAAAAAAAGGGGGGGGTAGGTGTCGTTTCACGTAATCCGTGGGGCATGTCGTGTGTAATGAACTGGTGATACGTCCAACGCGATAACAAGGCCGAGGGCTTACGCGGGTTAACGAGCGAGCGGACAGGAGAGCGAACCGACTCGATTGTCCGAGGAGTTTAAGTTAACCGGCGAAGCCTGGCTAATGGCCGCCCTTTCCATTCATATCAACACAAACACACAGGGTGGGGGTCCCCTGGTGGAGGGACTTTCCAACAGAATTAGATTCAAATAAGTTTATTCGCTTTAGGAAAAAAAAAATTACATTTAAAGTGGAAAAAAAAAACAAAAAAAAAAACAAGCAATTGAACGTTGAACAATTAGTTTCGCGTCAGCGACTCGATTGAGAAACACGACCAGATTTCAGCGGGAGTCAGTTCCCTTGATAGGTATTTTATTAGAATTTCCCGACCACGGCTATTTTCTCCGCACCCCCCCCCCACTAACTGTGATTGGTGTGCCTTGTTACACCCAATGAATGATGTGTTACACAATCACAGCTGTATTAATGATTAATTATTTTGTTGTCATTAAAACAGTAGTGTTACAGGTGTAGGTCGGGATATTTTAACTATCGAAGACTTGGGTCTGAAAGTGGACTGGAGCAGTAACTTCACTACATCTCCCATAATTCAAGTGCTTCATCGATTCAAGAAGAAAATAAATTCAAAGGCTGTCAGAAATGAGATCTACACCCGACTGTTGCCAAGTTGTCATGTTTACAAACATTACAAGAATAAAAATAAAAATAATTATTTTAAAAACTGTTTTGTAAAGGATAATAAAGGAAGGACTGCGTTCCAGCTGTGTGAAGGCACTATCAGAACAAGGTATGTGGAAGCTTCAGATAAGGAATACAAAAATGCTGTTATATTCGAACTTCCACATACCCTGATCTACTATTTCCTGTTTTATAAAGTCTTGTTGATATCTTCACGACTCCAACACTGCCACCAAAGTCAGTCTCATCGACTGCCACCAAAGTCAGTCTCATCGACTGCCACCAAAGTCAGTCTCATCGACTGGCACCAAAGTCAGTCTCATCGACTGCCACCAAAGTCAGTCTCATCGAGTGCCACCAAAGTCAGTCTCATCGACTGCAACCAAAGTCAGTCTCATCGACTGCCACCAAAGTCAGTCTCATCGACTGCCACCAAAGTCAGTCTCATCGACTGCCACCAAAGTCAGTCTCATCGACTGCCACCAAAGTCAGTCTCCTGGACTGCCACTCTGGTGCCCTGAAAAAGGACGGTTTAAAAAAAAAAATATACCTTACGCTAAATTACTCGTGACCCCCCCCCCCTTTTGAACACTAAACGATGCTGCTGGGTAGCCGTCCATGGGTAGCCGTCCATGGGTAGCCGTCCATGGCTTGACGTGTAAATAGTTCTTGAATGTGTGGAGTGAATATACATGTGTTTTGTTTTATTTAATTAATGTATGTGAATTTTTATGTTGATTTTTAAGTCCATGATTATGTTTGTTAAATTGTGTGAGCCCAGCCCTAGACTGGGGTAACGCGCTATATATAACAAAAAAAACAACAATAATAAAATAATAATGTATATCGCGACATTTGCCATAAATGTCATGTTAGGTGGAAGAAAATCATGATAGTCACTAGACAGAGTCCTCGTGTGTGGGAAGGGGGGTGACTGAACAATGAAACCATGTCGCCGAATCGACGGCAATAATGACCCATACGGCCCCCATTGTAAGTGAGAAGCACGTGCAACTTAAAGTTGTCTTTCTCTTAGCTCGGGCGGCTGACTCATCGTTGCATCTCAAGCTGTAAGGATGAACCCCCAAAACTCCTCCTTAACCCTCGTGTGTACGAGACGGCCTCGAATAAAAACCAAGTATTCATTCAGCTGCCGAAGCGTGGAATTCGCTCGTTAATTCTCCATACCGTGACAAGCCATCACTCTCATATAACGCGAGGCTAGAGTCGAAGAGTACGGTAACACGACGTGGAACTCGAGCAAATCCTAGCACACGTACCCCATCCCCATCCCGTGGGAGCCGCATTTAATGTAACAATGAATACGACCCGACTCCGCCGGCGCGTCGTCAACTTTTAAGATTCCGGAAAATGTCTTCATGCCACGCAAGGCCAAAAAAATCGCGTTAGACGTTGAAAATGGTGTTGCGTAACTTGAACGCTTGTCACAAAAAGGCAACTCTGATTCGAAAACATGCCATCATCATCATCATTATCACCATCATCATTATCATCAGCCCAGTACTGGACCAAGAAATGTATGACTGCTAGTTATTGCAAAGTCGAGCTCCTTCAAGAGTTTACCATTAATGATTTTCCTATCTTCAACATGTTGAACTCTACCTCTCGCGGGCTGGACTAATTTGTCGAATATCGTTTCAAATAACGTAGTTTTTGTCTTCGACTGACACTTTTCAATTATTAAATGCAAAGTCGGAGGGCTTTATTTTTTGGTTTCGTCTGTGAATGTCAAATAAGAAAGAATCCGCCCTTTGCAGCGTTCGAGTTTAATGCGCTGCTGGATCACACGTGCACACACACACACTCACACACTCACGAATTAAGCCATGCCAGTTGCGAACTCCCCACAGTGTAGATTGCTAATGGCGTATTCACAGCGGCTGTCCTAGTCACTCGTAACTGCAATTATCTGGTAGCAAGTCCAACCTTCTAGCGCCCTTATCTCCGTGGTACCGGGCCCCCCCCCTCGGAATAGTTTTTCTCACACCTTCGCGGCGTCCCCGACGTACTTATTGTGGTGCTCTCGTTACGTAACGGCTTCTTCCAAGAAACCAGGCCACGAGAGGGACCCAGAGAGAGAGAGAGAGGCTGCGGGGGGGGGGGGGGAGNGGGTGGTTTGGGGGGGGGGGATTTTGGGGCGGGGTGAGTTGTACAATGCACCACAATTCGAAGTTTAACAAAAAAAAAGGGGGGGGGGGTTAGGAGGGAATTACGGTAGACAATGGATTACACTGGATGTGGAGTACGGGCAAAGAGGAAAGGGGGAAGTAAAAATGGAAGAATCAACTTCTGCCTGTTTCCATGCCACTTGAGCCGTGTTCACGTAGAACGGAGTAGCCCCAGCCAATGCCGGTGTTCTTGGACTCGCGAGAGAGATCTCTTCGGGGATGATTGAACCAGAAGCGTCACAAAGAGGAAAGGGGAGTGAGGGGGGTAGGGGGTGAGCAATGGTCGGGGTTACTCAACTCGGCTGCAGAGTGATAGAAAGATGAATCAAAACGGAAATTTGGCGAGGCAAGCACGAGTGAGGGAGAGATAGAGAGGGAGAGATGGGGTGGGGACCGAGGGATTAGAAGTGAGAGAGGACGTCTGAAAAACAGAGAGAAGAGATCGTAGAGAAAGAGATGGGGGAGCAGGGAGAGAGCAAGGGGGCTGACTAGACTATTGAAGTAAACGATACACAAATAATTGAATATATACATATTTATTTTTTTAATGATTTTGTTGTGACTATGCAGAAAATAATGGCAGACAAGTTTGGAGGCGGCTTTTTTTTTTTGTTTTGTTTTTTGTTTGTTTATTTTTTTTTATTTTATTTTTTTTTTGTTTGTTTATTTTTTTTTATTTTTTTTTTTTTTTGGGGGGGGGGGTTGAGAGTCTTACCATTTGAAATAAAGTGATTGACGTTTTCATAAAGAAAATTCCCGATCGAAATTTTAATTAGAGTAGAGTTGACTTGTGTTTTGACTTGATCAAATTCCCGTGGAAACCTCGAGTATTAAAGCAATTATGTCACCAGATTAAAAGATTAATAGTCTCGGGCTGCTTTTATTGGCACTTGAATCGATGCTCTCCCCCACCCCCCTTGCAAAGACCCCCCCACCCCACTTTTTTTTTTCCTTCTTTCTAATTTTAAATCGATTCTTTTCGTTTACTGGTTGGCATTTTTATGATATCCGTTTCATTTTTATCATTTTTTTTTGAAGCTGTACTTTATTAAAATCCTCAAGAGTAATTTGTGTCTTTGAGGCTTATGGTTTCCCGAGGCTTATGGCTGACCGAGGCTTATGGTTGACCGAGGCTTATGGTTGACCGAGGCTTATGGTTTCCCGAGGCTTATGGCTGACCGAGGCTTATGGTTGACCGAGGCGTATGGTTGACCGAGGCGTATGGTTGACCGAGGCGTATGGTTGACCGAGGCGTATGGTTGACCGAGGCGTCGGAATTCATTTTAACTGGTTGAAAGATCCAGGTGGCCTCTCGGAACTAGAAAAAATTAGGAATAATTTATGTTATCAGCCTGCCAGTCCAGGCATCCAAGGGCGGTGGCTGGTGCGCGATATCAGCCTGCAAAGCCTGGCATGGCACGCATTTATTGTCAGGTGATTTTACATCATAATTTTAATAGGAACGTTTAACAAGTAATTTAAAAATTTTATTTGTACTGATAAATACTTTTTATCAACGACCCCCAACCCCACAGTACACACCCACCTCCACACAGTACACGCCCACCTCTCAACAGTACACACCCACCTCCTCGCAGTACACATCCACATCCCAACACTACACACCCACCTCCATACAGTACACACCCACCTCCCCACAGTACGCACCCACCTCCCCACAGTACACGCCCACCTCCACACAGTACACACCCACCTCCACACAGTACACACCCACCTCCACACAGTACACACCCACCTCCACACAGTATGCACCCACCTTCAACGCAGGTCATACCTGTGGGTCAGATAATTCTACAACGGAATCTATAAGCCCCTTATAACTATTAAAGTGAGGAAAGCCCAAGTCACCACATACCATCAGTATGTGGAAAAACTATACATATTTTTTGCTTTGTAGGGAATGTGAGTCTGGAATCACCGGAAATGGTGCGAAATGGCGGGAATTGATGGGATATTACAAATCAATACCCAACTGTAGTTGTAGGCGGCGAGTCAATAGAGAGTCTGTCGTGATGGTCTCATGCTACACTGTGTGTGTGTGTGTGTGTGTGTGTGTGTGTGTAGGGGAGGAGGGTCTCCTGTGACACGGTGTTTGGGGAGGGGGGTCTCATGTACCGGATGTGGGGGTGAGGTCTCATGCTACACTCAGTGTGCAGGGAATAGGGTCTCACACGCAACACGGTGTGTGTGTGTGTGGATTGGGGTTTCATTCTACACGGTGTGTGTGTGTGTGGGGGGTAGTGGGGTCTCATGCTACACGGTGAGTGTGTGGAGGTATTGGGTTCTCCTGCTACACGGTGTGTGGGGGTATTGGGGTCTCCTGCTACACGGTGAGTGTGTGGGGGTATTGGGGTCTCCTGCTACACGGTGAGTGTGTGGGGGTATTGGGGTCTCCTGCTACACGGTGAGTGTGTGGAGGGATTTGGGTCTCCTGCTACACGGGTTTGGAGAGTAGGAGGAGGTATCATGCCCGCACGGTGTTTGTGGGGGAGGGTGGTCCCATGTGCTACGGGAGTGTAAGGCGAGTCTCCAACTACGTGGAGATGGTTGAATCATGTCGTTTGAGCGCTCGCATTATAGTCATATGGAATGGGTTCGGATCTGTACCATTAGAGGAATTAGGCTGGAAAAATGTCGGAGAGAAGAAGGGTGAGCAGTTTTGGGACCAAGATTTCTCAAGAGCCTCGGTAAAATCGAAAACAGGTTTAAGTGTGAGTAGTACTGAGTCGTGGTGGTTGTATGTGCAATATGGAGAAGAGCTCATAGCTGTGCATGACATAGATGTGCACGTCATAGCTGTGCATAATAATAATGATACTAATAAAGATTATTTAAAAAATCACGCTTCATCCCCAAAGGCTCGAAGCACAGTACACACCACATTCAAGTACAAAATTCAACATTACAAAACTACATAAGTCTGCCATTCTAAGTCTTTCATGCCTTGCAACCATAAACAACACAGGCCAATATACATCTAAAAGACAATAGCTAGATAGACAACATCACCCCAGCAGGTGTTTGCGAAGAAGATAAGTCTTCAAATCAGTTTTGAAAGACTCCAGTGTCTGGCTGTTTCTGATAGCTATAGGAAGAGTGTTCCCAAGGCGAACACGTGGTGTCGAGAGTTTGCCACTATCAGATGAGCGGAGTTGTCTAGTGGGTACATAAGGCGTAAGTAAGATGTTCTGTCATAGCTGTGGGGAGTGGGTGTGTACTGTGGGGGGGGGGGTGTTCGTTGATGAAAAGTATGTCACAGATGTTCTGTCATAGCTGTGCACTGTGCATGTCATAGCTGTGCATGTCGTAGCTGGGCATGTCAAAGCTGTGCATGTCATAGCTGTGCATGTCATA
>CAXITT010000264.1:279445-294616 GCA_964033795.1 Lymnaea stagnalis
GTCTATTGATCTTTTTAATTCTTGCTAAAAGATTGGATTTCCGTTTGGTGGAGCGTTTAATAATTTCTGGGTGGGGGGGGGGGGGTGCGCTCTCATAAAGAACGGTGCGGCCCCCCACCCCCCCTGAATCACGAGTCCTCCTCCTCGGGCGGGATGAGCCCTCGTCATGTGATCCGGTTTTAGGCGTGGGGCATCTGGCCAGGAGATCTCAAAGAAGTAAAATTGGATCGAATCATCGACAAGAAGGAGGACGTAACACAGCGGTTCTCAACCTTTCTAATGCCGCGACCCTTTAATACAGTTCCTTATGCTGTGGCGACCCCCAAACACGAAATTATTTTCGTTCATACTTCATAACTTTAGAGCATGTGTGTTTTCAGATGGTCTTAGGCGACCCCTGTGAAAGGGTCGTGCGACCCCCAAAGGGGGTCGCGACCCACAGGTTGAGAACCGCTGACATAACAGAAGGGTGGTTAAGAAGGTAAATTATGGGGTGGGTTAAAAAAAAATTTAAAGAAGGAAGAAAAAAATCGTTATTTTTTGGGGTGTTAATTATTGTATTTAGGAATTCATATAATCTGGTAAACATCTTAATCGAACTCAGGACAATTTACTTATTTCCAAACAGAGTCTGTTACAGGCGGTTTTAAAGCTAAATTGATTCCTACGTTTAAGAAAAATAATATTTTTAGACAACTTTAATCATAGGCATCCAGCTCCTGGATTTCGTCTATTACTCCCATGGAATATCTCACTCTGAGTTGAGAACCGTTGCCGCACGAGATGATAACACACGCGTATACACCTACATCTATGTTTAAAACCTTTTATTTACGTCTTAGTTCTTTAAGTTTTTTCTACGACCTTTTTTAAGACTCCCCATACACACATAGCTCGTGTCTACTGGTTGCTGTTTTCCCGCTCACGTGCACCAAGGCATCCCGACCTTGATTGTTGCTATTTACTTGTTGAAAGTGCGTACACATATCTCGACCTTGCAGGGACCTGGTCCTTGAAGAGCTGTCACACCCGTCCGTCCACGAGCCAGGGGTGAAAAAAAACAAAAAAAACGTTAGTAGTAAAACCGGCAGGCCGTTTGAAGAGCTGCTGTCTCGTGGTGGGGTCTGGCGAAGACTGGTCGAGGAAACCGGAGGGCCTTAAACCGGGGACAATGAGAGGCGGAAGTGGCCGACGAGCTGGGAATATCAAGTGGCCCGTTAGAAGCAATAAAATGTGGAAATAACGTTACGTTTGGGGGGGAAAGGTTAAGATTGTGGAGGGGGTCCCGGCCATTGATCCGGCTTTATCGAGCCGAACTCTCTCCAGATTTTAATGGATTGGAAGGCCGAATTTTAAAATAATGGAGAAATGAAGAAAGAAAAAAAAGGTGGGGGGGCGGGGCTCGGAAAGTCCGTGACGAAGAACACGCGAGATTTTTTAGTCAGAAGTCACGGATGGATGATTACGTCACGCCCAAGATAATCTTAACCTGATTTGAGCACCTTTCTTTAATAATTACATGTCTCAATTGAAGACTATCACACATACTAAAGACACTATTAAAAAACAAAATACATTGACGTGCTAACGACGGCTGAGAACGCAGAGGCCTTTCATTATTAAAGCGGCAGTTCCGCTGCAAGCGAAATTTGCGCTTTCCCATTATATCAGATCAGTCATGTGGAAAGGAATGAAAAAAAACTGTCAAGGGACAATGGCATTGATCAAAGGTCGGTCATGTCTAGATGTTAATCTTGTCTGTGTGTCACGGCCATGATGATGATGATGACGATGATGATGATGATGATATCCCGGCATGGCGTTGGAACGTATCACAATCAATTAGGTCAGCGTTTCTGGATCTCCATCGCCCCCCCCCCCCTTTTTTTTTTTTCCAACCCCACACTGAACATGCCCAGGATGAGAGGTAATTGATATTACAGCGGTTCTCAAAGTTCGACTGATTGGTAGTGGTTTTGCGTGCAGCGCTGGGCGTAGAGTAGCAGACGTGAATTCGTGCACCGTCTGCTGTATCTGTTTAGAGACTTGATAAATGGACACGAAGTAGTCCGGGATAATCGTTACAACTCTAGATATCACTCCGCCCCATTGCAGGTCTTTTATATTGTATCCTGATAAACTGAGACCGCTGCTTGGATTCTATTTTTCAACGTGCCGATATTGCCTAACATAGACTGAGACCGCTGCTTGGATTCTATCTTTCAACGTGCCAACATTGCCTAACATAGACTGAGACCGATGCTTGGATTCTATCTTTCAACGTGCCGATATTGCCTAACATAGACTGAGACCGCTGTTTGGATTCTATCTTTCAACGTGCCAACATTGCCTAACATAGACTGAGACCGCTGCTTGGATTCTATCTTTCAACGTGCTAACATTTCCTAACATAGACTGAGACCGCTGCTTGGATTCTATCTTTCAACGTGCCAACATTGCCTAACATAGACTGAGACCGCTGCTTGGATTCTATCTTTCAACGTGCCAACATTGCCTAACATAGACTGAGACCGCTGCTTGGATTCTATCTTTCAACGTGCCGACATTGCCTGGTTAATATTTAGAGATTTTAATGCATGAATTCATATTTCTTTCTTTTTTTTTTTTTTCTTCTTTTTTTTTAAGAACACATTTTATTCTTCTGCTTACATCAAATTCTTCCTGGATTTGTCTATGTTTCTAGAACACAAGTTAATAATCCGTACCATTTGGTTCAGCTGATAAAATTGTCTGAGAAATAAGGTGAACATCCGAGTATTTTCTGCCGATCAAAGCCAGCAGCCATCTTGTCTTATATCTCCTTTTTTTTGTTGATATTGTGCCATCTCTTCCCATCCCTGCGACATGTTCATCAGTTCCCCGGTTCTCCCACCCAAACTCTATCTGCGTTATCCCACTCGGTCTATGACCGTCTCTATCCACTTCACTTTGACCCTCGTATTTTCTTTCTTTCTCTGAAGCCATACTCTCCCACTGACCTACCCTCTGCCACTGACCGCCCCCTCCCATTGACTGGCTCCCCCCCCCCCTCCCCAGTCGCTGTCCGATAACTTCAAATATTTGCACACAATTTTCACCACTGAGACTCTCTCAATCTCCCTTTGTGTTCAGCCAAGCGTTTTTTTTCCAGCCCCCCCCCCCCCACCCCAACCACTCGTTCTACGCGCATCTTTGGGCAACTTGCAAGTAGTGTTGAGCACTCACCTCGGGTTTAGAATGTTTGCCCTCGGCATTAGGCCTGGCGTCGACTCCCAAACAATGCAATTAGTGAATGCATGCCAGGGAAGCTCTTGACCCCTTTCCCAATCCTCCTGCTGATCCCATGTTCCAACACAATCCCTCAAGGAACCGTTTATCACATCAATATGATTCGGGAAACAATTACCTTGACTCCTTGTACAAATTACTTCATTAGGAATCCCCACTCCATTTTTATCCACAAAAAAAAGAAAATTATAAACTTTAACTCTGTTATTTATTGACAATCATAGAACAATCCAATCTAAAGCTGTCCTGTTTATTTAAAAAAATAAATAACTACACAAATCATTGATCATATCCTTTTGGAAGTTTCTATGAAAAGTTTTTGTGTATGATTGTTTGTGTATTTCTGTGGATCAAATATTGATGTTCACATGTCCCTCCAAAAAATGCGAGCACCTTTGATTATTATTTTGTGTCATGGAGACGGCGGCAGCAAATGAAATCATTCCGTTCAACGGTGGTTTGACTGCGTGCGGTAAACACCCAGCACTTTGTCGCATCCATTCGTTTGTCTCTAACAAGGGTTTAACAAGGGTCACCCAAATGGAAAGATTTAAAAAAAAAAAAAGGGGGGGGGGGGGGGGGTTAGTTGGCCCATTTTGTTCCAAAAAAGCGCATAAAGCGCGTAAAGTGGACTGTCCAATGGCAGAGAATGTCAAGAGGACCCGTCTGGCTAATGCGAGCGGTCCATCTAATAGCATCTCGGTGAAAGTCTGTAGTGAGCCAAATGAAAGTCCAGCAGACGTCAAGGGCCCTGTTTCAATTACGTCCAGTACTTTACGTATTTCTACCAATTTTTATCCAGGGCGTCGAATTTGTGGCTGGGGATATCTTTGTCAAAGGAGTCGGAGTAAAATAAACCCGAAGTGACCGGATGCAATGTGATGACTTTATTTTTTTTCTTGACCCACTTTTCGACTGGACAATGACGACACGTGTTTGATTTGATACCGCTTCTCTCCATCTCTTTCTCTCTCTCTTTCTCTCTCTTTCTCTCTCTCTCTCTCTCTCTCTCTCTCTCTTTCTCTCTCTCTCTCTCTCTCCATCTCTCTCTCTTTCTCTCTCTCTCTCTTTCTCTCTCTCTCTCTTTCTCTCTCTCTCTCTTTCTCTCTCTCTTTCTCTCTCTCTCTTTTACTCTCTCTCTCTCTCTCTCTCTCTCTCTCTCTCTCTCTCTCTCTCTCTCTCTCTCTCTCTCTCTCTCTCTCTCTCTCTCTCTCTCTCTCTCTCTCTCTCTCTCTCTCTCTCTCTCTCTCTCCCTCTCGCTCTCTCTCTCTCTCTCTCTCTCTCTCTCTCTCTCTCTCTCCATCTCTCTCTCTTTCTCTCTCTCTCTTTCTCCCTCTCTCTTTCTCTCTCTCTTTTTTCTCTCTCTCTTTCTCCCTCTCTCTCTTTCTCTTTCTCTCTCTCTCTCTCTCCAACCAACCACTTCTCTCGCTTTGTTTCTCTTTCTCTTTTCGACATGGCAAGTCTTTGTTTCCGTTCACGAAATTCAGTCGTCTGCTAAATGAAAGTCAAACAGACATGGATATGTTTGTGATAACTATACCTTGTACTCTACTAAGTTGGTCTGATGGTCATAGACTAAGTTGGTCTGATGGTCATAGCTTTCTGTGATACGCTGATGGGAAAAAAAATAAAGGATCATAAAAATATAGGGTCAGACAAAAATAGGATCAGAGAGAGAGAGAGAGGGGGGGGGGAACTATCATAACCCCAAAATAAATGGGCTCTTCTTTTTGACTTGTCCTTAAGTAGTCAACTGGCCGTGTGCAACCAGAGACGGGCAAAGCTCTTTGCAGGCGTCCAGCGCCCCGTGCTCGGAGCCCGGCCCGCAAAATGAAAAATCAACACTACAGGCCCACGGACTCGAGCATCGTTGTATTATCGATAACTGGTATTCTCTTCGGCAGCGGGCTCGTGTTTCATGACCTCAACAAGATCGACTTTTGGAGGGTTTTTTTTTGCTTGCAGGATAAATTTGAACAGAATGGTGTTATTTTCTAGGGGGTGGGCGTTTGGTGGACTGGGAAAATAAGGACGTATTTGAGCAAGTGGTGGACAGGACTGGACAAGTGGTGGACAGGACTGGACAAGTCAGGTTTTAAGTCTTATTTTAAGACTACATTTGTATATTGTATAACTTAAGATCTAGAACTGAACACATATATGGTCCTCAAATCCATCCGTTCCAGTGCATATAAGAACATATATCTTTAACCGTAAAAAAGTACATCTGTTATCTCTTTAAAAAATAAAAAAAATAAAAATTTAAGTACAATATTTCAGCTCTTAATTTTGTTTCGATACTTTAAAAATTTTTTTTTTTTTAAATATTCCTATTTGTGTACAGGAATGAGAACCGCTGGCTTAAGTAAGGGGAAAATAATAATATTCCCCGGGAGCGTTTTAAGTTAATGCCATCAGAGGAGAGATTTAGACGGTTGACTAATCACAGAGTTCTGCAGATCTTGCTTGAAGATTAGCAGCACTCTCTGCTCATCTGCCCACAGTGTGTAGCTGTAAGCTAGTTTTTGTGTGCTGTAGTGTAGCAGTCATTTCAGCCCACGTGACTCTGTCTGTGTCCAGCCGGACGCTACAGCGTGCCACTCGGTGATCAAAGGGACAACTTGGAAAATGGATTGGAGGCTTTGACCCCCAAATTAACTAGCGTCACTTCCGCCTACCAGCTTCCCATTACAGGTGGAGACTTCAGGAATGAAATATGTTTGCTGTAAATAAAATTCTAGACAGCATCACTGTTACAAGCATTAAGGCATTTAATGAAGATCGACCAAAAATTGTAATCTTAAAAATAAAAAGGAGAACAGATGCAATAGACTTTGTAATTTCTAAGACCGGAAAACGTCATAGCGTACTATTTTTAGAAGGTCCGCGGACAAATATTGCTTAAAACATGGCAGCTTATAGTGTGTTTCAGCATAGCGTTCGGGCGATCCTTGTATCTAAAGTTACTGTTACATATGACGTTCACGCAATGAAGTCGCATTTGAGAATACAGAAGGAAAAAAAAATGTGTAAAATATTTCGTAAAATAGAGTTGTAAACAAGTTTCAAGGACACTTCGATAACATAGTAATACTGAACAGTGTTGACATTTTGTCCGCGCTGAGTACCCGGATGATGAGTAATGATGACATCAGTTCTATTAATAGATCTCCGCCATTAAATGACAAGCCCTATTGTTGTTAATTCAAAAAAAAAAAAAACAACTTTGGCGATGAATTTCTTGGTTTTTAAAACTCAAAACAAAATGCGGCGAGACCACTGGAAATACATAAAATAACAGTCCAGTGTTTAGGTCCTCCAGAGATTGACGACGATGCTATCTAGGAAATTATTTTTAGCTATACTTGTAGTATTCATGAGCCATTTCTGCAGTTTTTGAAAAAAATTAAGAGAATGTGTCACGTCTTTGAGCTTCTATTCGTGCTTACTTTCCCGCCCCAACCATTATTAGACGTGTTCATTGTTAATGGTGACGTCTGCTTCCTTTGCCTTACATCCCCTCCCCTCGCTCTCTCCCTCTCTCTCCCCCCATCTCCCCCCCCATCTCTCCCTCCCTCCAGTTCCATTCCCTCCACCCCCCCCCCAATCAATGTTCAACAAAAGTTGATAAAGCGATTTCAGAAGCAGATTAGTTCATTGTTAATGGTGCCGTCCGCTTCCTTTCCCTTCCCCCCCCCCCCCTCGCTCTCCCCCTCTCTCCCCCCCCATCCCTCCCCCCCCCTCTCCCCCCCTCCAGTTCCATTCCCTCCCCCCCCCCCCCCCAATCAATGTTCAACAAAAGTTGATAAAGCGATTTCAGAAGCAGATTTCTCTGCCGAGGGCTTTATCCCCTTCCTCCGGGGTGTGCAGTACCCCCAGCATGCGGCCGGTCGTATCTGTCACCGGGACGTATTAGCCCGCACGTCACACGCAACGTGTTGAACAAGGGTTAATTAAGCCTGAATGACATCCCGGGCGTGCTGTTCCCTACTGCAGATTTTTTTCCACGAGGATTCAATCATACGAACGGTCGCAGCTGCTTCTTGCTTGCAGCTGCCCCCCCCCCCCCCTGGCGTTAAGACTCGACTTCAGAAGAAAACAACTTCAACAAAAACAACACCAAAAAAACCAACACAAAAACAACATAAAAACAACATAAAAAGTAATATATTTTTGAAAATTATTTTCTTAAAGCTGCAAAGACAAAAGCATGGATTGTACGGATACGTCACCAGATGTGCTAAATAGGTCCTAGGTTTAAGGCTTGTGACGTCACGCTTTGCGTACTGAAAAAACAAAGGTCTTATTTATTTGTTTGGGATGCTAATCAGACACATCCAGACTTAATTTTTTATTTAAAAAAAAATTGTTTTCAAATGAATTTGAATTGTATTTTTTTGTTTTGTTGAGAAAGTAGGTTTGAATAAAAAAAAAATGATATGGTGTTATAATTGATTGATTTTTTATGTCTTCGACTCGGACGTCTAGTAGATTAATATCGCCAAAACACGTGCAATACTTGGTTACTAGATTTTAAAAAAAAAAACTATTTAAAAAAAACATTAAAGGAAAAGAAACGAGCAAAGTCAAAATGATCGATAAATCGAAGTATTTACAAATAAAATTAAAATAACAAAAGCAAATGTGGAGTTTTGCTATACTTAAAAGTACACACACACACACACACAGACACACACACACACACGCAATACGTTTTTGTTCCTTTAAGGATTGTGATTATGCCCCACATGTGATCGGGAAAAATCAATCAAAATTTCTTAACTGATGTTTAATTTTTAAATTTAAAAAAAAAAAGTTCACGAAATAATTATAAGAGATTAATTTTACATAATAAAAATTTAAATAATGACCCAAGGATGTTGAAACTATACAAGGTCACATTTTCTCAAACTCGCCATGCAAAGGGCAGTAGCATAAAAGGAAGCTAGTTCTAACAGACTTTAAGCTCATGCCATCAGATAAGTGGCTTGTTTTAAGTCCACTAATAAGGTTTTTTTCCCCCCTTGAGATCGTGTAAAGAGATTAGGCCAGCCCTTGCTCATCAGCTCGCGATGTGTAGCAAGGATCCCACGAGTCGCGTCTCGCTAACTCACGTAAAGCTTTCAGGGCACGGCATGGTGTTCCGCTACAGAATGGTGACAGGTGAAGTGGAACTGATACTTCCGGTGAGAATTTCTGGGAGGTTTTCGATATGTTTTGGAGAGAAAAAAATTGTTAGCTCTATCATGGCCCATCCGATGTTTTCTGTCAGCGTTGTCATTGTCAAAAGAAGAAAAAAAAGAGAAAGATGAAAGTTAAAATTTTTAAACATGTTTACTCATAGAATTGTTCTACATGAGGATCATGTCGGCTGTGCTCATAAGAACTGTGACACAGGTGTCATCAATGTTGAGATAATAAAACCATCATAAAGAATCAGGAGTGAGAGAGGAAAGAACGAACTGGAGTTAACGGGTCGAAAAAGGAGGGGGGGGGGGCATCAACCCTTTGACTAATAAATTTTTATGCAGTGGTACAGAGGAGAAAACAAAATAATTTAAGGCTTTAAAAACAATTTTATTTTTTTTTTAAAAATCAGAAAAGTTTGTTGCGAATGGTCATGTTTGGTTGTCCTTCATTACGTCTCCCCCCCCCCCCAATAAAATAAATCAATAAAATATACCACATACATACAACGCAAAGTTACGTACTTTTGGTTTTCCCTCAATACGTCTCCCCCCCACCCAATAAAATAAATCAATAAAATATACCACATACATACAACGCAAAGTTACGTACTGCCTGCTGCAGACGACTGTTTTGTCGTCCGTTCTAAACAAGGAAAATAGCAGAACAAGGTGTGTGGAAGCTTGAAATAGAAAGACAGGACAATAAAGGAAGACTATTTCCACTTACTTAGAGCCTTTCCTCAGCAGACGGGGCAATCGAAGAAATAAACAGAAATAGAAAGTAGTTTTTTTAAAAAAAAGCTGAAGTGTTCGCCATCAATGTTATTGACGGAAGTTGGGTTTTTCAAAACTAAAATTACAGGAAGTGAAAGAATTTATTTATTATTACTGTGGCAAATACGATTTTAACGGACTAAAATATTTTGGAAGTATTTAAACAAATGAGGAAAAAAGAGAAGAAATCCAGAGAAATTGAGGATCACTAGCAAGAGAGAATTAATGTTCCAAACACCCCTGTATTGACCTCTTTCTGATTTCTCTTATCTCGTATTAATTTCGTCTGCTAATGCATCTGTACAAAACATTAAACTCGTCTCTGTGACATTTCTATTTATTTCTTTGTCGGCAAAGGCGAAATGGTATTTAAAAAGAAATCTCAGATCACCGATTGGTGAACGGGTCGGGGTGGGGGGTGGGGGTGTTATGCATGTCCTGGCACTCGCACCCTCGGTTCAGACTGTAAACAACGTTTGGAAAAATGTTCCGATGAAATACAAACAGCCTCCAGACTGTGACCAAATACAGATCTTGACTCCAATATATCGGGAGCCGTTTTCGGCCCTCGCAGTGCCCTCGGGGCTGTTTGATCATCTCAGCAAAGACATTTTTCAAGGGTATCGTCGCAAAGTTGTGAGAGATGGACCATGTATGTGGGGGGAGGGGGAAAGGGGGGAGCAGTGCGGAGTGGACTTGGGAGGGACAAGGAAAAAAACTCGAGCTTCCAGTGCTTTTAAAATCCTGTTTGCAAACTCACCTCGTGCAGATTGATACTGACTTTGCAAAGTCTTGGGGATAAATATACCTCTCTGCTTTCGTGTCAGTGGGTGGGTGGGTGCGTGTAAGTGGGTGGGTGGGTGCGTGTAAGTGGGTGGGTGGGTGCGTGTAAGTGGGTGGGTGGGTGCGTGTAAGTGGGTGGGTGGGTGCGTGTAAGTGGGTGGACGGGTGCGTGTAAGGGATGGGGGTTTTGGTAAATTTAACAGAAATCAACTCTAAGGAT
The DNA here is from genome assembly GCA_964033795.1 of Lymnaea stagnalis. NCBI lineage: Eukaryota > Metazoa > Mollusca > Gastropoda > Lymnaeidae > Lymnaea > Lymnaea stagnalis. The sequence continues at coordinate 289,700 of CAXITT010000264.1, forward strand.
ATGAGCTATGTCGTTTGACATATCAGACGAAATAAAGGAGACATTTTTGGATTCATATATAACGGTTTGACTGCTTTATTAAATATGTAAGTGTACGTCCTCCACCCCCCCCCCCAAACCTCCAAACATACGCTGTTTAAACTTCTGTATTTATATTCCATGTAAAAATCGTTCGTAGTTTTTTTGTTTTTGTTGTTTTTTTTTTTTAAAACCTGCAAACATACGCTGTTTAAACTTCTGTATTTATATTCCATGTAAAAATCGTTCGTAGTTTGTTTGTTGTTGTTTGTTTTTTTTTTACCTGGCAACAGCACAACATCCTGCCTGTTCAAAAAAATGTTGACACCACAACTGTCGAGCCAATGTTAACGTAGGACCTTTTCTTTTTGACCTTTCCCAGAGCGGCCTGGTCATCAACAACGTGGAGGACGACGACCAGTACCTCTGCAACACCAACAACCTGGAGCCGTTCTCAAACATCGTCGGGACGAGCCCCGTGATCCGGCAGCCGGTGGCCATTTACAACGGTTTGAGACTGACGTCGCTGGCCGCCACGGTGGTGAACCAGTTCACGGTGGCCTTCGTCGGGACGGAGACCGGCAGGCTGAAAAAGGTGAACATTTGAAATGGTGCAGTCACCTGCATGGGTCCATTTTTTTTTAATTTAAAAAAAATAATACTTTATTTGTTTTTAAATAACGTAAATTAAAACTGCCACCTGAAGGTAAACACCACAACGTAAAAATTTATTAATTAAAAAAAAATAATACTTTATTTGTTTTTAAAAAACGTAAATTAAAACTGCCACCTGAAGGTAAACACCACAACGTAAAAATTTATTAATTAAAAAAAAATAATACTTTATTTGTTTTTAAAAAACGTAAATTAAAACTGCCACCTGAAGGTAAACACCACAACGTAAACATTTATTAATTAAAAAAATAATACTTTATTTGTTTTTAAAAAACGTAAATTAAAACTGCCACCTGAAGGTAAACACCACAACGTAAAAATGTATTAATTAAAAAAAAAAAAATACTGATTGGTATGTAAATAAATAAATAGGTGCTGATTAAAAAGGGGTGAGGGGGAGAATTTTTTTCTAAACTTTTCAACCAAAACTTACCATGAACAACTGATCAATCAATTCACCTACCCCCACCCACCCCACCTCCGCGTGTTCCCTACAGATATTATTGAACCCCGGAGGCAGATTCCACCAGTACTCGGAGGTGGTCATCTCGGACGGACACAGGATTTTACCGGATATGCTGTTTGACGCCAACAGGCAGTTCATTTACGTCATGACGGACACCAATGTGAGTAACTTCTCTTATTTTTATCAGACGATGCCGCGGCGTGTCCACCAGAGGCGTTATTATACCTTAATCAATTGGTTTTATGAATTTAAAAAAAACAACAACTCCAGGCACATAATGAATTAATCGCGACCCATATTGACTTCATTGGTCCAAATTCAAATCTCTGAGAGTATCGGTATTACATTTGGCATAATCAGCCCTAAGGTTAAAAAGAAGACTTCAAACTTCGAACCCTTACATTTTAAAAATATTTTATAATGTCTTAAATAACAACCCCCCCCCCCCCCCCGACATCCTTACGCCCTGATGAGCCCCCCCCCCCCCACACATGCATAAAAATACCATACAATAAAACCTTGCTGCCCAAAAAGTTAAAAAGAAGACTTTAAACTTCGAACCCTTACATTTTAAAAATTTTTTTTAATGTCTTAAATAACAACCCCCCCCCCCCTCCCGACATCCTTACGCCCTGATGAGCCCCCCCCCCCCACACATGCATAAAAATACCATACAATAAAACCTTGCTGCCCATAACAAATTCTCAAGGTCCTTATTTAACTGATATTAAATCATATTTTTAATTTATCGGGTTTTTCCACAAAGAAAAAAAAATATATCTCAATATAGAAATATTTCAGTGGTTATGGAAACGTGCACTTTCTACAAGACTTAAACATGATTGCTTTTATCGACATTTATTTCTTAACTGTGCCCTAAACGGGACTTCGGAGTAATCGATATTTGTCAAGTTAGTTACTTCTCGTGATGGAGTCGCAAGCCCCGATTCCCAGCCCCTGGAAGTTGACCTCTCGTGCTGAGAGACGAAACTCGCCCATGCTGTAGTAAGAAATAGTTGGTCGCAGTCAAAGGTCTCTGTATGTTCGATCAGGATATTGGGAAGACGACGTTACGAGGCGGCTCCGAGGGGAGTGAGTTATGCGTACGCTTGGCTTTAGGACGCTACGGTAGCGTTTGTAACAAATATGTTTGACAAATGTATTCCCCCCCCCCCCCCAAAAAAAAAAAAAAAACCTCATCAGTTTGAGAATGTTATCGTTAAGGATTGAGTTACTGGGATTTATGTCAACACATGTGAGCTGAGGCTGGTCAAAGATTTATCTACAGATTCATTTAACAAATATAACATTGAATTTAATCATAACTATTAAATAGTTACGTGCTTCGATCACCCAGTAGATCCATATTTTATATCTTTTCACCGATCATTTCTTACCTTTTAAACCATATTTAAATGCTCATAATTTGTCATAAAAAAATTTCACAATTCCCGTAAAATTTCACATTGTCTCCCATATATTTCCCAAATACCATTTCCCATCTATTTACCCATCATTTCTAATCTATTTACCCCTCATTCCCTCGCATACTCCATGGAAACGAAAGGTCAACATCAACGTAATGATTGACACCATTGAGCTATCCTCCCGGCTCATCACCCCTCCCCCCCCCTTTCCCCCGAGACACCGCCGGGGTAGTCTTTGTAAATCAGCAAAACAACAAGAGCTTAAGGAGACCCTTAATCAGCTCTCCTCCACCCCACTGATTACGGCACAGTCCTCGGCCCCCACCACCACCACATATTCATGCCCTCGTACACGCCTCGGATGGAGATTTTCGTGTTCGAGACCACCTAGGGGGACGAGTCCTCGTGACCTCTCCGGGGAGGTGGCCTTTCATTATCTCTTCCGGCCTCTGGAATAATTGTTTGTGCGCAGATCTTGTCCCTTTTTAGACAGGTGGCCCTTGAAGAGGGGGCGGGGGGGGGGGGGGGGGTGGGGGGGAGAGGGGGGGGGGGGGGGGGGGGGGGGGGGGGGTTTGGGGAGTAAAGGGGGCGCTGGTTATCTCAAAGTCAAATAAAAAAATTGTAATTGGCCGCGGGCTGGAACATTTACTTCTGGGAACGAGACCAGCATATGTTTTCACCCCCAGAAGGAGATGCTACAAGTTTATATCTTTTTTTAAATTTTTTTTTTTACCAATTTGATGCCAGGGAATTTCTAGATAAGTTCTCGAGCAGACGGGCGGGAGATTGGTTTGCTAATAAACATCAGGGGCTAGCATTATCATTTAATGTACTTATAAATTATACTTGCCCACCTAATGTATTTAGGTTTTTTTAAGTTAGCCCTACTTGGGACTTGGGGTATATCTGGCTAATCTGAAATGACCGAATTTTTAACTCGGGGAACAGATGGGGGAGGGTGTGGGTGAGGACAAAACCAACTTAGTGGAGCCAAAATTATAACATCCCTATCCTACAGGGGCTTGGTGTCTGGCTTTATACCAACTCAGCCCCCAACCTCACTCCCCTGTCAGTTACGATTGCTGACATTCATCCTTTTAACAAAATGACCCAAAGGTCCTATACTATTTTAACACTTCTCCCGCACTGACCGAGTGATGAAATAGCACGTGCTCACGTTCCTGTGATCTCGCGAGACGAGAGTAATCAGGATAGTAAGCCATAGCAAATATAGTGGCTTGTTGGTGTGTGGAGTTTGTATAAGAATGAATATGGGGGCTAATAGTTGGACCGCCGTTTAAAAAAAAAAAGGACTCTCAAAATAAATAACGATTTTCGTCTCTTTGTTTCATATATTTAAAAAATAATAAAATAATGGTTCTCCACCGCGCTGGGCAGCCGAACATTGGAAATTCACCTTGGAACTTTCTATTCACATTGAATTTTTTCATTTCACCTTGAATCTTTTGTTTCACCTTGAATCTTTCTTTTCACCTTGAGTTTTTCTTTTCACCTTGAACCTTTCTTTTCGCCTTGAACCTTTCTTTTTCACCTTGGATCTTTCTTTTAACCTTAAATCTTTCTTTTCACCTTAAATCTTTCTTTTCACCTTGAACCTTTCATTACATTCTGAAAACGTTGACTTCCCCTTGAACCTTGTTGGCCAAGCTCTTACGATTCATTAAATTGTGCTTTTTAAAAAAAAAAAAATCAAAATTTACCAAAAATAGAATCAAATCCACCTGATGTCATTTGTCATAGTCGGAGAACCCTCTTATAAAATACAGCTCTGCTTCTGATGCCTTATTTTAGCCCTAACTAAATTTCATAATTAAACGCTCTATTCGTTCCAAATGATTTTGCGCTTCCAAAAGTTTGTCTGCGCTGAAATTACTTTTGAAAGTTACAACAGATCTATTCAAATCTGTGTGTACATATCAAGTGAAATCCCTCTGCAAAAAAGTCGATTAAATTAATTTTCTCTCAAATATCTCAAGACGCGGCAAAGCTTAGTTTGGGCCGATGTCAGAAACCTCATCCGAGACCAAACCCCCCGAAGCTCTGGTCAAATCACCAAATGTCCACTAGTGGAATGGACTTTCCATGCTGACGTACCCGGTCTCCATCTCGCGACTACCCCCCCCCCCCATTCTCTTATCACTGTCCAAGCCAGCCAAGATGAGTAACCTAATACTGACCAGCAAACCGCAGGGCACTTTTCACAGCCTCCTGTTAATTACACAACCTCTACCTCTTTTTTTTTTTTTTTTGGGGGGGGGGGGGGGTTTTTTTTTTTGTCTTTTTTTTTTTTGGATTTGTTTATTTTTTTTT
>CAXITT010000264.1:294626-309563 GCA_964033795.1 Lymnaea stagnalis
AGTGGTATATTAGTAGTGAGTGGTATATTAGTAGTGAGTGGCATATTAGTAGTGAGTGGTATATTAGTAGTGAGTGGCATATTAGTAGTCAGTGGTATATTAGTAGTGAGTGGTATATTAGTAGTGAGTGGCATATTAGTAGTGAGTGGTATATTAGTAGTGAGTGGCATATTAGTAGTCAGTGGTATATTAGTAGTGAGTGGTATATTAGTAGTGAGTTATATTAGTAGTGAGTGGTATAATAGTAGTGAGTGGTATATTAGTAGTGAGTGGCATATTAGTACTGAGTGGTATATTAGTAGTGAGTGGCATATGGTTTAAGGGCTTAGCTATGGCGATCGATAGACTTTGCAGCGGCTACAATAACTACCAAATTAGAAGAAAAATAGTGACTAAAAATTCAAAAATAAGCCCCCTTACAATTGAATTATCTTGACAACAAACATCTTGACAATAGGATATCTTGACAACGACCTACCTTGACAATAAGATATCTTGACAACGACCTACTTGGACAATAAGCTATCTTGACAACAAACTCCCTTGACAATAAACTTCTTTGACAAGTCGTCTCCATGAACGAGAACTCGTCTCTAGTATCTGGCGAATGACTCTTCCAACATCTGCCAACAGACGCCCATTCCCACCAAATCTGCAACAATAGATCAGGTTCCAACCATTTCCAAGTGACGCCGGCAGCCCAACCCCCCTCTCCAATCCCCACCCCATCTTCCACCACCCCAACATACAAACTCTCTAACACGCATGGAGTTGGGTAACCAGATAACCTTGAAGCCCGCCAACCCACCCCGTTATCTAAGCCCCACAATTCAAGTCTCCATCACAACCACGTTCGATTACATTATCTGGTTGTCTCCCCTGCCCCTTTCTGTATGTGTGTACATTAAACAAGGATTTCGCTGCCACGGGACCAGGTCCCCGAGATTTCAGCCCTATCAAATAACTTTAGTTGTGGCTGGACATTTGAGTTATGTCGTTTGACATATGAGAAATGTGGTTTGACAAATGAGACCTGTCCCGAATTATGCGCCATTTCTCGCATTTTTTTTTTTTTTTAAAATACTAATTGTAATTTTAATATTAGTATTAGATTTTTTTAAGGACTCGACTTCTTTGTACTTCCTAGAAGATTTCTTTGTATTTCCTGGGAGACTTCTTTATACTTGCTACAAGACTTCTTTATACTTGCTACAAGACTTCTTTATCCTTCCCACCAGACCTCTTTATACTTCCCAGGAGACTTCTTTATTCCTAACAGACGTTTGGAACACTGGCTGAAGTTCAATGTTTTGTTTACTTCATTTTCATTCAGTTTGATAGACTTAACTGGATTGATAATTGAATATTAGTTGTTATAAAGATCCCAGATTTTAAAACGATTACATTTTTTTTCCTGGACATTTATTTTTCTTCTCAAATCTTTTTGTATTTAGTAATTGGTAAATCGAGTTCTTCCAAACTAAAGAACGCTTTTATGTTCTCCAAAACCAAATTACCCCCAGTAAACTGTAATCGGTGGTAAATCGATAGATTAATGGAATTGGGTGCCCCCCCCCCTCCCCCCCCCCCCCCCCTAGGCCTCCGCTCGACCCACCTCTCGTGGACCGTTGGTTGTCTGTCTGTCAGCCCTCAGTGCCATGTCCCGTCCGTTTACCTTCAACTTGAAAGCGCCGTGGTAAGTGGCCGGCCAGTGTTCGGTTGACGACTGACATTGACCGCTGACATGCCACTTACGAGGGTTACATGTTCAGTGTCTCCGCTGTCAGGTAAAGTTGTACCACGTACGTCATTCCCACATTGCTGACCATTTATTGGTTTATAAAAAAAAAACTAACTATTTTTTTTAAAAGAAAAGGCTTTTGTTTTAAAAAAAGCTTTTGTTAAAATCCATATTTATGGAACAAAGCTTTAGATATTTGAGATAACTATTATTATTTTGTTTATTAAGTTGAGAACAAAAAATAACATTTGTATTTATGACTTGAGTTAAATCCCCTTTGATTAACCTTTTTGATCTAGAAATATGGAATACTCTATAATTATATCGGAACTATCCAACTGTGGATGCTTAAAATTTAAGAAGATTAAACAAGCTAAAGTAGATTAAAGTGGCCACAAGTTAAAGTAGATTAAAGTGCCAACAAGTTAAAGTAGATTAAAGTGCCAACAAGTTTAAGTAGATTAAAGCGCCCACAAGTTAAAGTTGATTAAAGTGCCCACAAGTTAAAGTAGATTAAAGTGCCAACAAGTTAAAGTAGATTAAAGTGCCCACATGTTAAAGTAGATTAAAGTGCCAACAAGCTAAAGTAGATTAAAGTGCCCACATGTTAAAGTAGATTAAAGTGCCAACAAGCTAAAGTAGATTAAAGTGCCCACATGTTAAAGTAGATTAAAGTGCCAACAAGCTAAAGTAGATTAAAGCGCCCACAAGTTAAAGTTGATTAAAGTGCCCACAAGTTAAAGTAGATTAAAGTGCCAACAAGCTAAAGTAGATTAAAGCGCCCACAAGTTAAAGTAGATTAAAGTGCCCACAAGTTAAAGTAGCACAGCAGAGTTCATCTCTCTAGCTTAGGATGCCGCTGTTGGTGTCAAGGCCAGCAAACAGTGGTTCACGCAGAAAGCCAGTGGTCAGTTAGTTTGAAAAAGCTGATGACAAAAAAAGAGTTTAAAAAAAATGGTAATGGCCTAAACCTGGGCTCAACAAACGTTATCGGACAATGGGGGGGAGGGGGGGGGCAAGGAGGCACACTAGGTCAGAAGGTCAAAAACAACAACTAGGTGGGCGTTAGGCCGGACTGGAATACTAGGCAGGTCGTATTTGGCCTAAAGGCCTGAGTTTGTCGACATCTAGCATGGACGGCTATTTGACATCTAGCATGGACGGCTATTTGACATCTAGCATGGACGGCTATTTGACCACTAGCATGGACGGCTATTTGACATCTAGCATGGACGGCTATTTGACATCTAGCATGGACGGCGTATTGCAATTAAGGCTGTGGCTTTTTTAGTTTTATTTTTTTTTTTAATTCCAAATATGTTACAGCACGAACCATCAATTACAAAAACACGTTAACAAATAAATGTTAACATTGGACATCGGGGGCTGAAGATGTTGCCAACATTGGATATCGGTTGCCTCGGCTGATCCGTCTTTGTAAGATTGAGTTTTCAGCTCTTCTCCTGGCCGAGGCTTGATTTCGCCCATCCAAAAGGGCCCGAGTTACAGGCGACGCCTATGGCGATAAAAGAAATGGCGCAGGTGTAGGGTTTTTGGTGGGTTTTTTTTTTTTTGGGGTGCTGTTGAGCTTGGCAGACGCCCCTGGTCCCAAGAAGGCGACGTAACTCTCGAATACTGCTTCCTCAGCTTCCGGCAACAAGAGTTAAGTCTCATCGATTTTGGGCACACCAGAAACAAGGTGAGGGGAGGGGGGGAGGGGGGTAATGGTGGGAAGTCGAGACGTAAACCTGACATCTACGGGCGGCGGTAGTCTTTACAACTAGCCGATGACATGTTCCACTAGCCGATGACATGTTCCACTAGCCGATGACATGTTCCATAACGACCACAATTTGTCTCATTTTAGGATATACAAACTAGGCCGGGAGAAAAAAGGTGGTGGGGGGAGACGTCATTGGGTGAAGAAATGGAACAGACCTTCTTCCTATTTTTGGTATTTGAATAGTCGAAATGGCAGATTTAAAAAGTTTTACTTCTTTGTGATTTTAGATTGATTGAAGAGTGACTGGACGAGATGACATGTGATATTGAAGAATGACTGGACGAGATGACATTTTAACTGGTTATTTTTGTTAATATTGAAACCGCAAGGGAGTTTGTTCCGGGAACGACTCAAGTATAGTTGCTGAGACTCATCTACTCCATCCATGACTCCAGACTCAGCTACTCCCACCACGACTCCAGACTCAGCTACTCCCTCCATGACTCCAGACTCCGCTAGCCCCGCCAAAGACTGCTTACCACGCATTTAGTATCTGTCCCCCCCCCCCCCCCCCCCCCCCCCCCCCCCCCCCCCCCCCCCCCCCCCCCCCCCCCCCCCCCCCCCCCCCACGCTAGCCCCGCCAACGACTGCTTACCACGCATTTAGTATCTGCCCCCCCCCCAGTTCGCCCCCTCCCCCACCCCCCTCCCACCCCCCCCCCACCCACAGCCCCATCACCAAACACAACTGTCACATAGGAATTGATTGTAGCCGAAATGTTGCCGGGGTGATTTGCCCGTGGACAGGAAACTCTGCAGTGAAAAGGGGAGACTAATAAAATAAGAATTAAAGACATTCTTTGGTTACCTTGTAACTGAGTGATGGTATTCAGCGGATGGGAAAGTATGTAGCAGAAAATAGCTCCAGCGTTGCATGATTTAGAACTAGTAGTTATCACGGTGACGAGATTACATAGATTTTTAGAGGGGACAAAACAATGTTAAAATAATCACTGAATGAATTTGCCTGAACTTGTTTGAAAAAAATAATAAAACCAGAAATACTTTTAAATAATGTTCAGCAGTTAGACATAGCGGAACAAGGTCTGCGGATGCTTGAAATAGAAAGGCAGGACAATACAAGAAAGAACGTTTCGGCCAAGAGCCTTCCCCAGCAGATAGGACAAATATATCAAATTTAGGTGGATTCTCATCTCGAAACTTGAAATTTTTGTAAATAGTGTAATTTACAATTGGATGCCCACTAATAATATATCTATATAGAGTTCAAATAGAGTTCAGCCGTGTCCAGAAATAATTCCGCACATGTTCAACCTGTAACAGAAACCCAGTAATCAAAATATTATGCAGTGTGGACCTTTTTATTCCTAGCTCATCGATTTTTTAATTATTTATTTTTGTTTACCATATTATTATTGGATTGGTATCACAACGCCAACTGTTATTGTTTTTTTTTTGTTATCGTTTTTAAATAAAATATTTTTATTTGAAGTCTCCTTTTTCCTCTCTCACGTTATCTCCTTTGTACGTCGGGGGGTGGGGGTGGGGGTGGTCGGGGGGTGGGGGTGGGGGGCTTGTAAGCAATCGCTGGATCTGCCTGGTATTTTTTGGGCTCTTCTTTGCACGTCGGGGGGTGGGGGTGGGGGGCTTGTAAGCAATCGCTGGATCTGCCTGGTATTTTTTGGGGCTCTTCTTTGCACGTCGGGGGGTGGGGGTGGGGGGCTTGTAAGCAATCGCTGGATCTGCCTGGTATTTTTTGGGGCTCTCCTTTGCACGTCGGGGGGTGGGGGTGGGGGGCTTGTAAACAATCGCTGGATCTGCCTGGTATATTTTTGGGGCTCTCCTTTGCGTTTCGTTCCGGATGTCCATTTTTAAATTATTTTTTTTTTTTTACCTTCAGCCTCGGTATTTTTTGTGTTTTTGTGTTTACATTTCTAACGTAAGCGCCTGCTCTCTATAAAAACAAAAGCGGATGTGATTTGAAATAAGTCGAACGATTACCTCCCATCGCCAGTGTTTGCCGACGGAGGGGAGAGAGTCAACACGACTGTTTGTTGGTGACCCCGATGTTCCAGGGAACGGTTCCAGACTGAGACGCGAGACAAAGGAGTCGGGGGAACGGAGACATTATGTGGACAAGTGGCCTAATTGATTTCTGCCCACGCGACATTCCATTAAACAAATGTATTTTAATTTAACGGGAAAACACACGTGGTTGGGGGGGGGGGACATTTGAAAAGAGAACTCTGTAGGCTCGTTGGTCTAAAGGGCTCACGTTATTGCCGTATTTGCTTTTCTTTTTTTTATTTTTTTTGGGGCGTATTTCCAATATTTATTAGCATCTGGCAGCGGAAACATGTATTGAGCGGTGTTATGTGCAGACGGAGTCAATTTGGTTTAATTGGCCGGAGATGGTGAGCTGACTGCGACTCTGGGTTCGATGCCCGGACGATGCCATTGTTCTGATATGTGCCCGTGATAAAAGACGGACAAGTCTTCAATGTTGTCGTTGAACGCAGTGAACCCTACCAGACGAATTCACGGGGGTTACAAGCAATGTTCCCCCTAAAGTTTGCTGGTTCGTGCGACAAAATCATCAAGTTGTGTGCACATTTTTACAGCATCAATTTTTTTGTGCGCAAAATTTTACAGCCTACAGTCACAAACACACACTTGAGTGGAAATTAGCTGCGCGGTACTCAAAACTGCTGCGCGGCGTCTGTGAGATTACTGTGCGGCCGCGCAGCTTAAAGGGAGCATTGGTTACAAGCTGGCAATAAGTATATATTTAAGATTCTTCCACTGGAATGAAAGCAGTATGTCTGCTTAAGTGCACCAGCGTGAATACTATTTTGGCAGACTGGATGCCAAGTGGTTAAATAAACAGACTTTACTGAAATGTTCAAAGTGGGGAAGAAAACTACCTTTCATGCTGGCCACACCTGGTATTAGTAAGCGTTAAAAAAATTAACATAAAACATTAAAAAATCGCTGTTTTGTTCTTTTAAAGAGGGGCTCAGATTTCGTATGGTATAAGATTTCGTGTGTTTAAAGATTTCGTGCGTTTAAAGATTTCGCGTGTTTAACGTGTAGCCGGAACCCATATTCTCAAAATACGTTTGTGCGGGGGAAAAAGAAATCTAAAAGCGATTGAGCCATAGTCATTGCGCTCAAATAACATCTAAACGGATGTGCGTCCCAGGGGGTTGGGGGGGGGAAGGGGGATGGAAGGAAACACTGATAAAATCTTTAAACAAATGACGTGTGTTTATTGTGTCCATTTGTCTTGTGTTAAAGCCTCTGTGCTGTTTATGTCAGGTAAAGCCTCTGTGCTGTCAGGTAAAGCCTCTGTGCTGTCAGGTAAAGCCTCTGTGCTGTCAGGTAAAGCCTCTCTATTTCAGGTATTTTATTATAATTTTTTGTATTTATTTGAGACAAGTTTTTGTTCTTTTTTTTCTCTTAAAATAAAGTCAGTCTTTCTTAGAACCAGTTCTGCTATTTTTAAACGAAGCTGTTAAGGACTTGAATGTATACTGTGATTGCGTGTTGTTTAGAGATTATGTGTGTTGTTTTATCTATTATTCTCAGTATCTTGTGACGTATTGTGTGAAAGGGGATATGACGTATTATTGTTATTGGGTAGGGTCGTCTTTGAGTACAGTAATGGAAGTTGAAGAATGAGTTCGTTAATGAAGATATTTCATATAAGAATTATAGATTGTGTAGTTATTAAAACCCCTAGACAGAACGAAGCCATAGAACCTTAGGGTAGAACCGGGTTCGTAACAGAAGCCAAGGGGAGTGAAGAGTTGAATTAAGCTTACTTTATCAACCCCCCCTCTTTCCAACTTTTTCCGACATACGAATTCAGAAATCCATTTTTAAAAAATAAATAGAAAAAGCTATTTATATTATAAAGATTATGAGCTTCTTAAGATACCCCCCCCCCAAACCTTGTTGTTACGTCATAGTACACGCGGACGTCAGACATGCCTGACATTAATTATTGGGTCAAACAGTAAAAAGAAAAAAAAGTATAGAACAATAATAAAAAAAATCTTTGTTCTAGTGTTTATTTTATGAACGGGATGGCTCGGAGATTACTTTGTTTCAGGAATAGGAGAAAATGAGATATCGAATGGTGCTATTCCCATAGCGAGATATCAGACCCAAAGCGTGTCCCAGTGGAAGAAATTTTTTTTGCAAGATACCATTGTTATCTTGGAGTCAGACCAGGTCAATGTGGAAAGGAAAAAAAAAAAAAAAAAAAAAGTGGGTACGAGGAAAATGGGTAGGGGGGGGGGGGGGGGGAAATTGGCATCTCAATGACGTCATAACAATAATACGGCCCTGGCGACTGCTTTCGATGAAGCGGTTCTCGCACTGTCCGTGTCAAAGACTCGGGCAGCGCCCCGGGGTAGAGTAGTGTTAAATTGACAGAAACAGCTGTGGTAGCGTAAGTAAAGTTTCTGGTAGAAGATTATAGGAACGACAAGACTGATGCGTTGAAAACTATGGATGTGGTAGGCCCGTTGGTTTAGTATTTTGTCAATGTCAATATCTCGAATTATTTTTAAAATCAACACTATAAAAAAATTCATACGACTCCGACCCAGAATGTATACTCCGCTTTCACAACTGTGACACCATGTTTTCACTCTCACTGCCTCTATATCTGATTGTCAGTGGGGGAAAAGTTATATGGCCTTCCATGGCGTCTGACCACCCCCACCCCAACCTCACCATAGTGTAAGCCACGGCAGACGTATTTTCAGTCGATTTCCCGGGTTACGCCAGTTCCCTTCAGACATTTACTCCTGTCTGTCTGTATCAAATCTGCCTCAGTCCACGTGATGTGATTGGCATGTTAAGTCAGTGACCCTTGCGCTGCTGGACCAACGCCCGACTCGCCGAATCTTCGACTTGTCAACCGATCTTCCACTTGCGAGCTCCCATTATTACAGATGTGGCTGTTCAGATTACAGATGTGGCTGTTCAGATTACAGATGTGGCTGTTCAGATTACAGATGCGGCTGTTCAGATTACAGATGCGGCTGTTCAGATTACAGATGTGGCTGTTCAGAGTTAAAAATTGGCGGATGTGTCAGTTAGAACACTATGCAGCAGCATTACATCCATTTTAGTAATGTGCTGCACGTGCTTGATATTTGCTGTAATCGATGTTCTATCTTGACAACATCAAGATGTGAACAGCTTAGTTTTAATGACGGTGTTAATTTCATTTTAATTAATTTTTTTTTAAATTGAAGCCATCTTTGTTTTGTATGTGTGCTTTGATTCATATTGCGAGGCAAATAGCTAAAACCACCCATTACAGGATTTACTCTTTTCGAAGAGTAAATGCCTGTGCGTTGACAGACTCCCGAAGGGTAAATTACTCATGGCAGTGTCGTCACTGGGGATGCTGTTACCCAGTGCGATAACTTACGGCTGTCATCCCCCCTACCCCCAACCCTCCACCTTTTTTCCCCTATGCAAGGGAGGTTATCTCAGAAACTTAACTTCTGGAAATTACTGGACACTCTCTCTCAACCTGTTATTTTGGGGAGACTCAGCGACCTAAAACCCCCTCTTCAGTGACGCTTGCTTAGGCTTCTCCAACTTAAGTTATGTTTTTTGTTAAATAAATCAACTACGTGACTTATAAAAGAAAAAAAAAATTCACTAACATGGCTGCGTCTGATTTTTACCATCGACATTTTTGTACTCACATCTAGGACATTTGGTACTCAAATTGGGGACATTTTGTTACTCACATTGAGGACATTTGGGTACTACATTGAGGACATTTTGGTACTCACTTCTAGGACATTTTGGTACTCACATCTAGGACAGTTTGGTACTCACATCTAGGACATTTTGTTACTCACATCTACATTTTGGCTAGGACATTTTGGTACTCACATCTAGGACATGTTGGTACTCACATCTAGGACATTTCTGTACACATATTGTATCTAGGTTGGCTACGAATGGGAAACTCTGGCGGGCTAATGTAGACCTGAATGCCATCGTCCGCACCTAAACTAACCCCATCAGGCCTAAACTAACCCCATCAGGCCTAAACTAACCCCATCAGGCCTAAACTAACCCCATCAGGCCTCAGTGCGAGGCTTTCACCCACGCGGTTGTACACAAAAAGTTTCCGTCATCTTGTTTTCAGCTCGGCCATGAATTATACAGAACTTCATCAAGCCGGCTCCATTTCATCTTGGCCTGGGTCTGCGCCACCGTCCGACCTTCTGCGTGCGATGCTAGAGTCGGCGCTGCCAGAGTCTGGCGATGTTAGAGTTGGCGCTGCCAGAGTCTGGCGATGTTAGAGTTGGCGCTGCCAGAGGCTGGCGATGTTAGAGTTGGCGCTGCCAGAGGCTGGCGGTGTTAGGGTCTGGCGATGTTAGAGTCTGGCGATGTTAGAGTTGGCGCTGCCAGAGTCTGGCGATGTTAGAGTTGGCGCTGCCAGAGTCTGGCGATGTTAGAGTTGGCGCTGCCAGAGTCTGGCGATATTAGGGTCTGGCGATGTTAGAGTCTGGCGATGTTAGAGTTGGCGCTGCCAGAGTCTGGCGATGTTAGAGTCTGGCGATGTTAAGAGTCTGGCGAAGTGAGAGTTGGCGCTGCCAGAGTCTGGCGATGTTAGGGTCTGGCGATGTTAGAGTCTGGCGATGCTAGAGTAAGAGTTGGCGCTGCCAGAGTCTGGCGATATTCGGGTCTGGCGATGTTAGAGTCTGGCGATGTTAGAGTTGGCGCTGCCAGAGTCTGGCGATGTTAGAGTCTGGCGATGTTAAGAGTCTGGCGAAGTTAGAGTTGGCGCTGCCAGAGTCTGGCGATGTTAGAGTCTGGCGATGTTAGAGTCTGGCGATGTTAGAGTCTGGCGATGTTAGAGTTGGCGATGTTAGAGTTGGCGCTGCCAGAGTCTGGCGATGTTAGAGTCTGGCAATGTTAGAGTCTGGCGATGCTAGAGTTGGCGCTGACAGAGTCGGCGCTGCTAGAGTCTGTTGGTGATGTTAGGGATGGCTCTCACAGAAGACCGTTAAAACAAAGTGTATGTGTGTGTGTGTGTGTTTGTTAAGTGGTTTGGGATTAGGATCTTTTCTCTACCATTTTTAAACTAACCAACGGTTCTTTTCCCATTAGGTTAGCTTATACTTACGTTTTCATTTCTCTATCGCTTCTATTTATGTTATTTAATTCCTTTCCCATTTGTTTCTTGCCACCTCAGTTCTGTCACTCTTCTCCAACCACTAAGTTTTGACCTCAGACTTACTGTCTTCTGACGAAGGGCGCCATGTTATGTGGCCATATGACCCTAGCATTCTTAACAGTAATCGTTTAACATAAATAAAATCGCTTTGCTGTGTTGAAATTTTCTATCTTTAACACTGTACAAGGTTGCTAGTACCTAACAAGGTTGCGCATGCCTTGTTGGTTGTTGAGGTTGCGAGCTTTTCAAGGTTGCTAGTGCCTTACAAGGTTCCTGGTACTTATGCTCACATTATTTCACTGTAGACGCAATGACAAAACCAACATTTATACTGACCACAGGCTACTAATGCTCATTCGCCAACAGTCTCTACTCCCTCTCACCCTCCACCCTGTCTTACGCGCCAGTCTCTCCAAGGCAGGTCCAGTGTAGAATAAGGTGACCAACACAAATTGGATGGCCTTAGGACAATTTAATTAAGAGCCCCAAGCAAGTGTTGGACATTTGTGGCCCAATCAATAGGGAACAAAATGGGATGTAACCCAAGACAAGGGGGTGGGGGTGGCGATACAACGGGGAGTGAGGGAGTAGGGGAGGACTTACGACCCTGGAAAAGCTATTTTGGTCGTCGGGAGAGGTTTTCCTGAATTGTGTGTATGGGGAGGGGTTGCTAAATGGGGTTGGGTTGGGGTGTGCATCGGTCAGTTGGATGAAAACATTTGGGATGGCAATTTTTTTTTTTTTTTTTTTTGGTGCCTTTGAGAGAGGCGTTCGTTTCTGTTAAAACCTGAATACAAAACAAATTTTTAAAAAGATAACAATTTCGTTATAATTTTATCATTGGTTTCAAGCGCAAACCAAAAAAAAAATGATTCCACCTCCATTTATCCATTGAAAGAATGTCCTCCTCCACACCCCCCCACCCCCAAAACCAATGTGAATTAACAAAAATACAAACCCATTTTTCTCTACTCCACACATAATAAACGACCTCCCCATCATTCCATCATTACACAGTCTTATCTGACCATAACACTACAAAGCCCAACACAAACCCTGTTCCCCCTTCTACTGAGCATCTCCAAAACACAGATCTTACTATTCGGCTATCAGACATCTCCGTCCAAACACAGACATAGTTATCCCCGCAACAGTCGACACATTCTCCCTCCCCCCCCCCTCTCCACCCCATTCTGGTACTGGCATATTTCAGCCGACTCTGTAATTCTGGCCTACAAGTGTAATATAATGAATAAATAAGATCGATAGAAGAAAAGTCCGTCTGAGTTGCCTCCCCCTTAGCTACTTCCGGGGGAAAAGATGGCTAATTAAAGGAATGTTAGTAGAAGAAGGCCTGATGGGTAGCGCATCTGTGGGCAAGGTCTTCGCAGACATAGGTACACAGTAGTATAAGCGTATCCAACACTAGATAACATACGTGTGTTGAACTCTAGAGCACATTTGTAGGACACCGAGACACGTATGCGGGACTCTGTCATACACAAGTGGGACTCTGGCATACACAAGTGGGACTCTGTCATTCACAAGTGGGACTCTGTCCTACGCAAGTGGGACTCTGTCATACGCAAGTGGGACTCTGTCATACGCAAGTGCGACTCTGTCATACACAAGTGAGACTCGGGTAAAAGTGCAGGCAGGACTCAGCTAAACCTGCAGGTAGAACAGGTGACATGGAAAGGACTCTTTGTGAACGTTAGCGGGACTCAAGTGTTAAAATTCACCATGTCACACCTTTTTAAACCCACTAAGTAATAGAAAGAAACATTTTTGTAATGTGAAAATTCCAATCAAGGAGACCGCGATGTCTGAGTTTTTCCAACAGTTTTCTTCATTTACATACCTTAAAATAATGACTCAAAAGCTGCTCGGTTTAGCTTAAGACCTGGGTTGGTCACTACTTGAGATATAAGCCTGTCTGTTTGGGACACATATGGGGTGGGTGGGCAGGTGGGTGGGTGTATTGTTTTTTCCTCGTATAATAAGAATGAAGATGGAGATAGATGGACAGTGTTATTGCTGTTGTCCTTGACCTTGTTGTCCTTGTGCCAGTGCAGAGAGAAGGCAATCAGCGAATTTTATTGCATCAATTTATTTATTCATAAGGATGTTCGATAAGGGGGCTGGGGTATTTATTGTTACGAGGGTGCTAGGTGGGTTCATGGGTTTTCTAGATGGGTCCATATGTTTGCAGGTGACGTGGGTTGGCTAGATGGGTCCATATGTTTGCAGGAGACGTGGGTTGGCTAGATGGGTCAATATGTTTGCAGGTGACGTGGGTTGGCTAGATGGGTCCATATGTTTGCAGTGGAGTTGGGTTGGCTAGATGGGTCCATATGTTTGCAGGGGACGTATGTTGGTCCTCAGAGTTCTCTGACTTCGGGACAGGATGCACGGCAGTGTTGCCCATTTGTGACATCATTGACAGGGGGCCCAATGAGTGGCGTGGCATGTGTTCCATGTCATTGCGTGAACTCTCCGAATGAAAATGTTATGTGTCCTTACGGGACATGGGCTAAGCACTGGTAGATTCGATATCAGCGTTAGTAGTGCTGGCCTGTTATAACTCTGGCTCATCGAAGCATCACCCATCTAATGATTTGTCTACATCTAATGATATGTCTACATCTAATGATATGTCTACATCTAATGATATGTCTACATCTAATGATATGTCTACATCTAATGATATGTCTACATCTAATGATAATACTGCATCTAATGATATGTAGAAATGGCAAACCCGAAGGCTGCAGATATCAACATGCCACCACCACCCCCCTCAACCCCCACTCTATGATTTTTTTAAAAACTTATCTATGAAAACTTAAAAACCACCCCCCCCCCTTTTTTTTTTCTTTCCCAACCACTCACACCCATTTAGTTCTAAATGCGATTTCCCCTTTTCCCCCCTACCCTCACCATCCCACGGCGTATATTTTACAGATCCTATCATTTTTGGGTGAATATGTTGAAATAACGTTTCCCTGGAAATACTTAAATGTCAGATTCACGTCATCATGTCTAGTGACCGGTTCTCAAATCTAGTATTTTTCAGAGGCGGGTCTGAATATTTTTTCTCTTATAATTTTTTTTTTAAATTGACAGAATACTTCCATGGTTGAATAATTTTGTTGATACGGCTAATCCTTAAAATAATTTTTTTCTGTTTACACCATCATATCTTTATTTAATTGTTTGTTTGTTTGAAGGTACACTTACGTCCGTCCTCCCAGATCCGCCGCTGTATCGTGTTAATTCATTTCTCTAAATTTCTTTTCATCCCCAACAGGTGACCAAACTGGCCGTAGAGACGTGCAGCCAGTCGGACTCGTGCAGCAGTTGTCTGTCTGACGGGGACCCTTACTGTGGATGGTGCTCTCTTGAAAAGAAGTGAGTAATGTTATAAGAGTGTCTGGTCGTCTCCTCTCTACCCATGTCATTGATAATATGTCCTCAGAGCCGTTCTTAGCCATAAGGCAAACTAGGCGACCGCCTAGCGCCCCACTGCGAAGGGCCTCCCGCCGGGCGCTTCTTTTTCTTTTAAGCCTACAACTTGCAAGTCCATTTATTTTTAGAAGTACACATTTTGTTTAGTGGCGCAGTTATCAATATGGTTAGTGATCACACGCGAGGGAGATTGAGCATCAGAGCCACCCCCCTTGGGTCCCACCCACCACTGCGGCACCTCCATTCTGCCTTCGTCACTGTTTCCTCTTTGCTCTACAGTCCGCCCCGGAACCCCCCCCCCCCAACTTCCCGGGGTCCCAACCCACGCTCCATGCCCATGGTCCCCAAAATCCTAAGAACGGCCCTGATGCTCTTGTACCACATGCCCTTTTACCACATGCTCGTTTGCCACATGCCTGTGTGCCACATGACCGTGTACCACATCCCCTTTTACCACATGCCCCTTTCAAACACACGCCCTTCTGAAACATGCCCTGGCAGCACACACCCTGCAAACTATCTATTTCTGGCAGATGGACATGTACCCAATGGCAAGCTGGCACTATTCCTCTTAACATGCACTCTCGTAAGATATGCTTAAAACGTGTTTGTGTGTGTGTGATTACAATGACAATGCCAGTAGATATGTCTGTCACAGATACATGTCTCTCAGAGATACACAGAATACCTTAAACGAAAGTTAATTCCTCTTTAATACTCCTAATTGCGTTCTCGGGTAGGAAAAGGGTGTGGGGGGGGGGGGGGG
>CAXITT010000264.1:309596-453369 GCA_964033795.1 Lymnaea stagnalis
ATGAAGTTATATATATATATATATATATATATATATAAATATATATATATATATATATATATATATACACATATATATATATGTATATATATATGTATATATATATATGTATATATATAAGTTATATATATATTAACATTATTGATAAAGTTCAATTAAAAGTTTAAACTTAAGTCAGTTAAACTCAGACCTTGACCTTGAAACGTGCAGGTTGAGATAGGCGATACGCCGCTTGGCGGATGTGACGTCATTATCGCCACTTCTTTCGGGAATCCTTTCCTTGTGTGTTTAAAATGAAATCTGAACCTTGTGTGTATATCTGCGGCTAGTGTTTGCTAATTATCATGATATATTTTTAATAAAAACACATGAAAACAATCGTTAAAGAGAACTGTCTACGTTCCCCGCCAAGCCCCATGGCTATAGGCAGACATCAAGGCGCTTAAAATGGACGGTGTGCAGAATTGAAGACGAAAGGGGGAATAAGCCCCACAATGAAAATGTTGCAACGAAAAGGGTCGGGGCTCGTTAAGGTTATCGTCCACTTTGTTCTTGACCGGATGTTCACGTGCAGCGTCGGTTTTAATTTGACGGCTGCATCTTTGAACAATATTTGATCTAGAGAGGAACCTGATTTGAAATGCTTGCTTCCGAAACTTTTCTTTGTAGAGATTGACGTGAGACAACTGAGGCTAACCGCGTGGAGGCGTTAGTCGGGTGAGAAGACAAGTAAATAATGCAACAGGGTATGTGTAGGCTTGGGACAGTAGACAGAACATAGAAAGTAGACATAGAAAGTAGACAAATAAAATAGACATAGAACGTAGACATAGAACGTAGACATAGAACGTAAACATAGAACGTAGACATAGAATGTAGACATATAACGTAGACATAGAAAGTAGACATAGGACGTAGACATAGAACGTAGACATAGAACGTAGACATAGAAAGCGAAAGATTGCAGATATTTGTATTCAATGACAATATAAAGTCATGTCACGTTAGGGTACTTCGTGAATCCGCTGGTAGTGACCAGTTGCTTAAGAAAAGCACTAGCCGGAGTGAAACCAGCAATGTCGGGTTGGTTTGGTCATTTGAATGTGCGTGTTTGAGGCATGGCAGAAGGCATGTGGCAAGAAAGGGTCGAGTCCATGCAACTCGACGCGAGCCCTCAGCGAGGCCATGTTCGTGGACGTGTTTTCGGTGCACCCATTTGGAACTAAGCTTAGTTTTAAAAATATGTGGTCCACCTGCTACAGGAAATGCGGGGGGGGGGGGGGGTTGTTTGTGATAAAAAAAAAGTGGCGTCTCATTCTGAATACAACCATTTGTTCTACTCTCTAAGCCACCCACTGTATTTTGCTAACAAAGAGTGTGTGTGTGTGTTTATTTTCTCCTTGAAACAAGTTTGTCCGAATTGGATTTAATGCACACCATGCTACACCATTTTTAATGTTAGGTGCGGTCAGTGAAAGGAATTAGTTGTGGGGCATTTCAATAGAGAATTATTCAAATGGCCCTGTTTTGGTTTTTATGATCTGACCCCCCCCCACACCCTCATTCCTTCCATACAGGTCTCGGCTCCTGGAACCAATTCCATTTCCTCACTCATATCCTCGCCCCTGTTGCAAAACGTTGCCACAGATATGAAGACCAGGGAGGGTAGCAGTAAGCCGGCATGTGGCACCATTCATTTTGTTTTCAAACCCGTCACTATCTGAAGGATGTGGCACGACCCCCGAATTTATGTACCATGTCTTTTAACATCTATCATGACTCCAAACATCTATCAGGACTCCAAACATTTATCACGACTCTAAACATGTATCATGACTCCAAACATCTATCACGACTCCAAACATTTATCACGACTCCAAACATCTATCACGACTCCAAACATTTATCACGACTCCAAACATTTATCACGACTCCAAACGTCTATCACGACTCCAAACATTTATCACGACTCCAAACATTTATCACGACTCCAAACATCTATCACGATTCCAAAAATGTATCACGACTCCAAACATGTAGCACGACTCCCTAAAATCTAGCACGACTCTGGATAAGGCCCGGATTTGTGATTATTTATTAAGGGCTGCCCTTTTCTGTCATGTAAATTGTATAATGTGTTTTTGTTTTTTTTAAAAAGTAAATTCTTTGTGTTTAAGGCGCAATGTTTACTTGTTCAACAACTAAAGAGAAGGTGGCACCTGAACTTTGATACTGGCTCCCATACCCATTTCCTCCTCCCCAGCTACGCCCCTGACTGGGACAAACCGATGTCAAATAACAGCACTGTAATTACTATTATTTTAATTACCGATAGGTTATTTATTATTATTATTTTATTATTTTTTTTTTATTTAAAAAAAAAAAAAAAAAAAAAAATATTTTTTTTTTTTTTTTTTTTTTTTTTTTTTTTTTTTTTTATTTTAATTTCCGATAGGTTATTTATTTTTATTTTTTTTTTTTTTTTTTTTTATTTAAAAAAAAAAAAAAAAAAAAGAATAGTTCTGCTATTTGACGAATTTTTCTTAGCAGACGTGCTAAAATAGACCGTTTGATTTCCCCACGGGCCACAACTCGTTACCGAGTCGTCTGCGTGTGTTCAAAGCTAATGACGTTAAAAGCAGGCGTTAATTGTCTCCCTTGGTTGTTTTTTTTTTCGCTTTGAACGTTTTGTTTGTGAACTTTGAAAAAAATATTGTTTAAATTATTATTGATTATTATTGCTTTCTTTAATATATAAATATTTTATCGGTACCTTTGTTTTTACTTGCAACTTTAAAAAAAAAATCTTAATATTGAAACAATTTAAGAATATGCACATATGCACAGCCTCCAATGCATTTAATGGCTATAGAAAAATCGGTGGTGAGTAGTTAAAAATAATGTATCTATTTTAAAATATCCTCTATCATGTAGTATCATTACTCTCATGGCCTGTTATGTTTTTAACACCTTCAACACCTGACTAAAGACGACTTAACTACTAAGCCAGACACCCCGGGTAACCCCTCGTATTATTCTCATTACCCCGCCCCCCCTCACCCCGTGAGGTAAATGGTTTTACTGGGTGATTAGATTCCCCCCCCCCCTACACCCACACCCACACTTTACCCCCCCCCCCCATCTCTGCCGTGACTTGCCAATGATATTTTCGTTTGTTATTTCTCCTGCATCAGTATTCATAATTCCTATCACGTATTTGTGTTTTCGCCGCTCACCAACGCCTCGGTCATAACCCTCGTCCTTGGCCTGAGTATACACAATGGCGCCACGATGATGCCAAAATTGCGCGGTTGTATGGCCGCCGGGGCTGTTATATATGGGGCCGTCATTTGCTTATCTCTCTTCATCTCCTATCTCTCTCATTATCTCTCTATCTCTCTCTCACTCTCTCTCTTTCTCTATCTCTCGCACACTCCATTTTTAAAAAAAACTCTTTGCGTTCCCTTCGTTTCTTCTCGTCTATTTTCGCTCTCTCTCTCTCTCTCTCTCTCTCTCTCTTCCCTGCACACCTCTCTGCTTCATTCTGTTGCTCAATAGTCCCCCCCCTCTCTATCTTCCCCTTATTTCGTTTTCAACTGTCCATCGTTCTCTCATTAAATTGTCCACTTTACTTTCATCCCAATCGTTTCACGCCTAATTGGACGAGCCCCCATTATATCAAGTGCCTTGCCAAACGAGCCGCGTCTCTAACCCGGGGCTCATGCAAATGCATGTCCGCAGTAGGCCTAGAGTTCTGCTCCCATGTGTACCTGAGTCTCGTTATGAAATATGGGGCAAACATTAAATTGAAGCGACGTAACTTTCTCCCCATTAAACAAAATTGATGTCAATAAAAACATGGATAAAAAAACTTTAATTCCACATTCTTTATATTCCCCATCTATTCCCCATTCTTTATATTCCCCATATTTTCATATTATTATCTTCCCCATTTATTATATTCCCATATACTCTCCATTAATTTTGCTCCCCATTATTATGTTCGCATATTTTTTTTTTAATATGAAGATATGTATCGCTTAGGTCATTGTTATATAATTGTTAAAAAATGTGTGGACGCACCAACATTTATTTACCGACAAGTCAATTAAAGGCAATGCTATTAAATGAACTATGCGCCATGGCAGCAAATTAATGGCACAAAAGCTTGCTGTGAAAACAACCAATGGCAGAACGATCAGTTGTTTTTTTATTTAAAAAAAGCATAAAACCAAACATGCCCACACGTTCCATTGTAGATCAATAAATAAAAATTATGCCGGCTACTTTGTAGATTTTGTCCGAAAATTTTATTAGAAGAATCTAATATTGAAATTGATAAACTAATCATGACGATAAAAATGATGGATACGTTTTTAACACAAAGAGTGACTGGAGCAAAATGTTTAGAGTAGAGAAATTATTATTTAAAAATTTAAAAAAAAAATTTAAACCTGTTATTCAATCAATTCTAATTGTTCCATTTCCGAACATTACAGCCGTCTTGTTTCAAACATATCAAACTCATGAAGGAATGAATCGGTTTCCCCGTGGATTTTTTTTTTTTTTTTGAAAGCTGAGCCCCTGAATGTCCAAATCTGACGCTGCCTGTTGCAACCCTCAACCCCGCTTAGCAAAGGATGTAAAAAAAAAAAAAAAAAAGGGGCGGTGGAGAAAACTCTCCAAATTCACGAGTTTAAGTTTCTAACGAGAATTGACAGTTCATTGAACACTATGGCAGCTCAGCCTAGTTGAATCGATGTAACCGTTGGCTTTCTCCATACCAGGTCCGCGGAAAAGGGGGGGGGGAGGGGGGGGGCTCATCTGGCAGGTGGGGATTACTCTTGGAGTCAGCGGCTCTCGACCTTTTACAATCTTGGGGCAATTTAAAAAAATTAAAAAAGCGGCGTATGTGTTGCGAGA
Organism: Lymnaea stagnalis; assembly: GCA_964033795.1. NCBI lineage: Eukaryota > Metazoa > Mollusca > Gastropoda > Lymnaeidae > Lymnaea > Lymnaea stagnalis. Next base: position 314,520 of record CAXITT010000264.1, read on the forward strand.
AGGACAACCTGGAAGTGGCGCTTTAAAAAAAAATGTATCTGACTGAAGTCGGCAGGTTGTTAGTCATATGGTGTCCTTTACGAAAGGTTATTAACGATTGGGGATTAATGTTTTGATAAAATATTGAAATAAAAAGACCGAATTATTTTTTTAAATCATACTTTCAACCCGTTTCGACGCTGTGACTCCGGCTGTGACTCCGACGCCGTGACTCCGGCGTCAGAATCAATTCCAAGGACTCCATGACTTCGGCCCATGAAAGATTCTTCAGCCGTTATCAGAAAATTACGGAGGGCCTTGTAAAGTTTTGTTACATTCGTGAGGTCGCGTAGTTGTACTTTCCGAAAGATCGGTTTCGCTTTGAATAAACACGGCAATTCAGTAAGACATTGACAGTCAAACCAGATCATTTTTTGGTAAGAGATCTGCAGATGAACGAGAACGAAATGCCGGAAGTTTCAGAGAGGTTGATGGTGAACTCTCTCTTGGATGTTTCAGAAAGGTTGATGGTGAACTCTCTCTTGGATGTTTCAGAAAGGTTGATGGTGAACTCTCTCTTGGATGTTTCAGAAAGGTTGATGGTGAATCTCTCTTTGATGTTTCAGAAAGCCTTGGATGTTTCAGAAAGGTTGATGGTGAACTCTCTTTTGGATGTTTCAGAAAAGTTGATGGTTAACTCTCTCTTGGATGTTTCAGAAAAGTTGATGGTTAACTCTCTCTGTCTCTCTCTCTCGGATGTTTCAGAAAGTTTTATGGTTAACTCTCTCTTGGATGTTTCAGAAAGTTTGATGGTTAACTCTCTCTCTTGGATGTTTCAGAAAGTTTGATGGTTAACTCTCTCTTGGATGTTTCAGAAAGTTTGATGGTTAACTCTCTCTCTTGGATGTTTCAGAAAGTTTGATGGTTAACTCTCTCTTGGATGTTTCAGAAAAGTTTGATGGTTAACTCTCTCCTTACTTGAGGGGTTGCTTATTATTTATTTATTTTTTTTTCTATTGTTATATTTTTAAAAAAATTTTTTTCCCCCCTATTGATTGTAAAATATGACCCCTTTGCACAATCATCTTGTCCTTGGCGAGAACAATTTTTATATTGATTTTAACAACAACAAAAACGGCAACGAACTATTGTCTGAGAACCCCTGTCATGGAGTGATTCATTCCATTAGCCGGGGAAGCTGTAGATCGCCAACGACAGATCCCAGATCTAATATCTTCACAAGTACTTTTCCCCCATCACATGATGCGGTTTTCTCACGGGGACAACCCCCCCCCCCCCAAGCATTGTGATCTGAGCATGTACACTTGGATTCTGGGTATAAAAATGTCTGCGACACCGCAGTGTGACCCCTAGGAGATGTCTTTGAATATAACTTTTCCCCCCTCACATGATGCGGTTTTCCCACGGGGACAACCCCCCCCCCCCCAAGCATTGTGATCTGAGCATGTACACTTGGATTCTGGGTATAAAAATGTCTGCGACACCGCAGTGTGACCCCTAGGAGATGTCTTTGAATATACTGCACTCTTGGTATCGACCTTCTCTGGGCAGCGGTTAAGAAAAGGGGTGACCATCAGAAACAGATCCTCGGGGTGGGGGTCCGTAGGGAGAGGGTTACGGGCATGGAAGTATAAACCTGGTGGAAGTGGCAACCCTTAAGTCTATGACGTCTTGCGTCATTGACAGTAGGTTGACAGTGGCAACAATTCCTATTTTTCCCCCCCCCCCCCAAAAAAAAAATGTCTTCTTTGGCTCTGGCGTTATCTTGTGACATCACTGTTTCATACCACAAAAAAGATCAGAGGCGGCAGCATAGGGGGGACATGCTCGAGATGGGGATTACGATATAAACAGAGATCTTTGCAATAAGCTTGCAGTATTCTCAAGGGGACACATTCCCATATCTGTGGGCATCGCCTCTGGTCGATGTCCTGTCCATAACCTCGCGGATCGCTTAGCCGGAGAGTCGGTCCAGGGGAAGGAACTAGTGATAAAGTGGGAGAGGCGAAGGGGGCTTAATCCCGATAATGAATTAGCTCTGAGACAACTCTGAGCGTTATTTCCCGGTTACCGGGAAGTTCCCGGCGTGTGCGCCCTAATTATTTCTTCGACACTTTAAGCCGTGCCAAAGTCCGGCTGCACTAACTCGGCTGCCCCCCCCCCCCGGTCTCCATCCCTGGGGGTATCTGCCGTGAGGTGCTTTCTGACCATCGAGTAAGGGACGGCACGTGACCTCAGTAGTACGCTGTCGGGTAGATACAGGTCGCCTCCAGTAATTACTCTTGCAGTAAGCCCGCGCATTCCCGGCAAACCACGCACCTCAGCTCATGGAGGAAACAAATTTTGGGACGGTTCAAGTTTCCAAACACCGATGGCGTGTTTCTGGGGTTTCCCATGCGATCGAACACACCATGGGCTCTTAACCCTGGGAGCTGTGCATGCCGTCGACGTCTACGGTGTACATAAAGGTTTTTCTTTCGAATGCCGACCCGGTAATCACCATCAGTATTATAACTGTAACCCGAGCTGAAGTCTTCCTTTTGGTAAAACTCTTTGACTCGTCTGTAACACAACTGGTCTTTTTATATTCAACCCCGATGCCTCCCCCACCTCCCACCCCTTTGTTTCTTTTATGTCTTCTCTATTATTATCAAAGTCGTTCTCGAAGACCTGTCGTGGTCGTATTAGAAATCTACCTTAAAGCTTCTGTGAAGTAAATTTTAATGTAAGGGGAAAAAATAAAATTGAAACAAAAATTAAAAAATAAGAAATAAATTTAAAAAGAGGTGTATGATAAGAGTCCCCAAAAACAGAATGTATCGCGTGTGTCTCCCTGGCTTCTTATCATCGCTTTTCCCTATGGAAAGGAAAACAGCGACTGTTGCTTATGATTTCTGCCAATTTTTTACTTTTTTTTTACTTCTATATTTGTACGGGGGATTTTGAGAATTTTTTTTAGTGTACATTAATAAACAGATTAATTTCACATTTCACCTGTCGAAAAATGGATTTTTACTTGATACTGCTATTTATTTTATTTTTTTTTTTTTAAAATGTAATATAACCAGCGAAAAAGAAGCACCTAGATAAATTGTGTTGACGCATTTTCCCCCTCGCCAGAAAGGCTCCGTACTCGTAGAATCAAGGCTAATACACGAAGGACTGCGTTCAAGCTGTGTGAAGGAAATATTAGGACAAGGTATGTGGAAGCTTGAATCGAAAGACATGGCAATAAGATATGAACGTTTCGGCCAAGAGCCTTCCTCGGCAGACATTATAAATGAAAATGTGACAAGAAATAGGAACTAGTGTAAAAAAAAACAACAACAGCACAAAAATCTCGCCATTGTTGTTGCCGGAAGTTGGACTTTCCGAATCAGAGATAACAGGAAGTGAAAAAAAAAAAGAATCATTAAAATACTTCAAAAGTTCTTCTCTTATTGCCGCGTCTTTCGATTCAAGTTCCTCATACCTTGTTCTACTATTTCCTCATACCTTGTTCTGCTATTTCCTCATACCTTGTTCTACTATTTCCTCATACCTTGTTCTACTATTTCCTCATACCTTGTTCTACTATTTCCTCAGACCTTGTTCTACTATTTCCTCATACAATCACCAATGCCCACAAACCCTGGTACTTGAGTACCTATAATTGCACCACCATGTCACACTATTTCCTTGTGAGATATTTACCACTAACACACGCACCCTCCTTATTCCCTACATATACACCCTACATATACTCCCTACATATATTCCCTACATATAGTCCCTACATATATTGCCTAAATATACTCCCTACATATATTCCCTACATATACTCCCTACAAATATTCCCTACATATATTCCCTACATATACTCCCTACATATGCTCCCTACATATATTCCCTACATATATTCCCTACATATACTCCCCACATACATCTAAAGCCCTAAAACGTTTTCTCTGACGCAAGCTCTCCCCACCACTCCATCCTAATCTACCCACCTCCCTGCCGCATCCAAATTGAGGCAGCACCATGTCACTAACCACTCCAGGCCTCCACCCGAGGAAGCACACGTTGAAAAACTATTACGCACGTGCATATCGCACACGTCAGACCGAGTCAGTCAAGCATGTCACGTCTAGTGAAATTTTTTTGTATTGTTTTTACGACTAGTGAGGTTGTTTTTTTGTTTTGTTTTGTTTTTCTTTTATTAACGCCAGTCATTAGTCGAGGTGGGTTTAGTAGATTCCGTGCGTTATTAGAGTCGGGGCATTGGCAGAGTATGGGCATTAGCAGAGGGCGTTTATTATAGAGGAAGTGCATGGGCAGAGCCAGGGCAATGGTTGAGCCAATCTCGACACAGTCCACAGTCCAGACCACAACACTGGAAAGCACGTGCTGACTCCCATAATTCCAGCGTTTTAATGTCACTAACTTTTGACCTTGACCTCTTGGGTACCTCCTTCTCTCGTGCTTCGCCCGGTAACGTAATTGTTGGTAGTTGGTGGCCTTAACGTCGTTTTGAAACGGACCATGATCTCAGATGGACTCAAGATTCTTTCAGGACAATATCTCGAAAGGAGGCCAAAAAAGGCGTGTCCTTGCTGTGTAAACATGTGGGAGTGATTGATGGGTGTGTTGGGTAATGTCAAGACACTGGCTTGTCTCTTGGGAGATGGGCGGCGTTAGATGAATAGAGGGGGGAACTATAAAGTGTCGTAAAGTGTCACACACTCACACACACACACACACATATATATATGTGCGTGCGTGCGTGCGTGTGGTGTGTGTGTGCGTGTGTGTGTTTGTGTGTGCAAAGAGGTGGGGATCTACTTGGTCTGCCTATTTTAATTTACTCCTTACGGATTCTCAAAAAGTTTAAGATCTCGGACCACTTCGGCGAATCCTGATCGGTGGGGATTATATCTAAGAGAAGCGGATATATACGACCTATAAGAGTTTAAAAGCCGCTTTTGTGTATAATTTGCGTGAGAGGTAAGAGAATTTGTATGTAAAAAATAGCTGCGCCCCCCAAAAAAAATAATTATCATTGAAAAAAATAAACACGTTAAATAATATAAAATATATACAATTTTAATTTGTGATACCCACACAACATACCCACACAACATACCCACACAGCCTACCCACACAGCCTACCCGCACAGCCAGCCCCACAGCCTGCCTCCAAAGCCAACCCCCACAGCCTACCCCCCACAGTCTACCCCCACAGCCATCCCCCACAGCCTACCCTCACAGCCTACCCACACAACCTACCCGCACAGCCTGCTCCCACAGCCTACCCCCACAGCCAACCTTTCCCCTTGAATGTCTCACTGGACCGAACGAGTAAAATCTAATAATCGTCAATATTTTATGTTTTGTTCACGGTACGTTAGATCTGAGTCATTCAATGTTGTAACACTCCTCTCCCCCCCCCCCCTTACACACACACAATTTTTCCCGTACCCTTTTGTAAGCGGTGTTCTCGTTGATCCGCTATCCATCAATTTAGCATCCAGACCTGCATTGTTCCGTACCACCACAGTCAAATGATGTCACCTTAACGAAGCACGACAACACCAGATCAGTTTCACGGTACACTCGGCCCCCTCGACTAATGGCCGGCCGGGATGAGCGGTAACACGCGCGCTGTAACCATGCAAGGGGGTCACGAGTCCGACCTTTTCATATGACGTGGGGTGTGCTTACGGGGAGTAAAACAACAGTTACCGAATTAGATCCCGGGGAGTTAGGTAACTAGAAGCCTCGGTGGCTTATAGGTGGCAGGGGAGGTGGAGATGGGTGAGCCACCAGGTGGCGCGCCACGGTGAGGATTCTTGTCTGGCGGTGCGAGTTGTTCAAAGGGGGTGCCACGCGCCGGTTGTTTTTAGAGTAAACGGTCTGGGGGGGGGGGGGGGGGGGGGGGGGGGGGGGGGGGGGGATGTTTCTATCGCCGCTCGATTTTTCTTGTGGTGCCGAAGCTGAACCCGTTTTTTTCACAATCACATGGTGATAGCAGCATTTTACACAACTTTATCAGCATTTTACACAACTTTAACAGCATTTTACACAACTTTAACAGCATTTTACACAACTTTAACAGCATTTTTACACAACTTTAACAGCATTTTACACAACTTTAACAGCATTTTACACAACTTTAACAGCATTTTACACAACTTTAACAGCATTTTACACAACTTTAACAGCATTTTACACAACTTTAACAGCATTTTACACACAATTTAGCACCCCTTTTTTTTTTACATTACTTTAGCACCATTTTACATTACCGTAGCAGCATTTTACACAACTTTAGCGCAGCATTTAAATAACTTCTACAGCATTTTACACAAATTTAGCACACGTTTAGCAGCATTTTACACACGTTTTGCAGCATTTTACACAACTTAAGCAGCATTTTACAAAAGTTTAGCAGCCCTTTTTACATTACTTCAGCAGCATCTTAAATAACAGTTGCACGCTCTTACAAAATCAACATCACTGTCTTACACACCGGCGACATCACATATCATATATCACCAGCACTACCGTCTTTTAAGTAGGTAACAACCCAATCGGGTATGAGGAGTTTTTCGACCTTCCATCGCGACCGGTGGTCGACAGACGGGCCTTGAGACGTGTTGCAGCCTGTGATGTGTTATTTGTGAGTGCGTGAAAGACGCCCCTCCCACTAGACACCTTTGAGAGTAGATGGCGCCCAGGCATATGTTGTAAAAAAAAAAAAAAAACACCAACAAAAAAAACAACCTTCGTATGATATCAAAAAAAAAAAAAAAAAAAAAAACACCAACAAAAAAAACAACCTTCGTATGTTATCAAAAAAAAAAAAAAAAGAAAAAAGAGCCACGTTTTGAAGTTCTGGCTCCACTCAATTGCAATTAAGGATCAAAAAGTGGTGTTTTTTTGTTTTGTTTCGTGGCTCTTCCTTGTTGGATAGCTTACAAGATCGGTGCTCAAACCTGGTCCTTCATCTGACAGATCAGAAGTGTATCATTTAATGAATCCATTGATGAAATAAGTTTCATTTCCAAAATTAGACACGACATCAGCCACCATGAACAAAGGATACAACCAAAGTACACAGATTTTTTTAAAATATTTTTTTGTGTGTGTGTGTGTCCAGCTCAGCAGACGCAGCTGATCCACAGGGTGGAATGTTAAACCCGGTCATAAAAACTCACGGACCAACTGCCTGCACCTCATTACCGCGGTAGCAACTGTGTGATTTACTGGGCCGAGCCACGGGCTCTTTCCTTTGCCGTCTTGCCTCTCGTTCTCTTCGTTGGCCCCAATAGTGTCTGGTCGTACGTCACCGGAGTAAGCGATGCCCGCCCCCCCCCCACACCCACCCACCCTCGGCGGTGTCTCCTGGCGTTACGATGGTTACAAATCTTTCACCCTCGGATTGGTTAAAAGGGGGAACTCCGCGGGGGGCTGCGTCAGTGCCAAGACCGCATAAAGATTATAGTTAGAAGCCAGTGGCGGATCTAAAAAAAAAAAAAAAAAAAAAACCCTAACTCTGTGAAGCCCTGCCGAAGATGGGCCAATAGGTACCAGTGATAAGTTGATAATGGTTACAGGGCTATGCCTGTGTGGGCGCGTGTGCGCGCGCGCCCCTCCCCTGCCCGCTTCCCCCCCCCCCCCAATCACAGTGTTTGGTAAAGGGTAAGACGCAATTTGTACGATCCGCACCTAACACTTTTCATGAATCCGCCCCTGTTAACAGCTCACATGTTTTTTATAGCGATAATTGTTAACATGAATCCGCCCCTGTTAACAGCTCACATGTTGTTATAACGATAATTGTTAACTGGCTTTTGGGGTGGCCTTTGCCTTCGTTCAGACACGGGGAACAGCATTCATCGAAAGCGGAACTTTTCATCTGGCTGTCTCAATTTGCAGCCACGAGACTGCCCTTGTGGCTTAACATGTTCTCGGAGTAGCTTTGTCACCGAACTAATAAGTCTGGAGTATTTTGAGTTGGTCTTCTTGTCAGTGAAATGGCTTTAAGGGTGCCGAGTGCAGGGGTTTGAAATTCTCCACAGGGGGGCACCACTGGGCTTTCTTCATCCTTGACCGTTGGCGAAGCTTGTTTAGAACATACCGCGTGACTCTAACCGCTTGATGACCATGGTCTGGTCAAGGTCAAGGTCAATGTCCCACCCGCACCATATCTCCCATGGAAGACAAAAAAAATCAAGCTTAATTTATGCCTATTTGGAAGAAGAAATCACTCTTCTTAACTTAAACCTTTCCCCATCATTGAGTACTTTTACTTGTCTTGTACACAAACAAAGATGAGATAGTATCGTTACTGCCTGCCATTTAAGTAAATGTGCAGAAGTGACATGGCGGCATGCGTGTATAGGGCAAAGGTCAATGCTTCGTGTATAGCCGACATTTCCATGGGCTAAAAAAAAAAATGAAACGTTACGTAAGTTACACCCTTGGCCTGTTACAATCTTCTCACCACGTCATGCCACCTAGAACACCCTTGGCCTGTTACAATCTTCTCACCACGTCATGCCACCGAGAACACCCTTGGCCTGTTACAATCTTCTCACCACGTCATGCCACCGAGAACACCCTTGGCCTGTTACAATCTTCTCACCACGTCATGCCACCTAGAACACCCTTGGCCTGTTACAATCTCCTCACAACGTCATGCCACCGAGAACACCCTTGGCCTGTTACAATCTCCTCAAAACGTCATGCCACCGAGAACACCCCTGGCCTGTTACAATCTCCTCACAACGTCATGCCACCGAGAACACCCCTGGGCTGTTACAATCTTCTCACAAGGTCATGCCACCGAGAACACCCCTGGCCTGTTACATAGAAGAGTGTTGCAGTACCCACCGAGAACACCCCTGGCCTGTTACCAGCTCCTCACCACGTCATGCCACCGAGAACACCCCTGGCCTGTTACAATCTCCTCACAACGTCATGCCACCGAGAACACCCCTGGCCTGTTACAATCTCCTCACGACGTCATGCCACCGAGAACACCCTTGGCCTGTTACAATCTCCTCACAACGTCATGCCACCGAGAACACCCCTGGCCTGTTACAATCTCCTCACAACGTCATGCCACCGAGAACACCCCTGGCCTGTTACAATCTTCTCACCACGTCATGCCCCCGAGAACACCCCTGGCCTGTTACAATCTCCTCACAACGTCATGCCACCGAGAATCGTGCACCGTTAAACTAAAAGGGCACTCACTCTGGGTAATACATAGTACCGGCAGACTTCAAAGCGGAAACTGAAAGATCAGTCGGGCAGATTTGTGACGGTGGGGTTACGTGCCTTCTGGAGTCTTTTTCCCGTCTGACGTCATAGTCGTCTGGAGAAGTGGGTGGAAGGGAGAGGGGGTCCAAACTGTGGTCATCTGCTTGTAGGGTTTAGGGGGGGGGGCAAACACTGGTCATCCGCTTGACTTATTTGAATTTAATCGTTTGAGCATGGGCCCCAAACTGTGGTCATCTTCTTGTCTCGTTCAGTATTATGGAGCAGGGGGTCCCAAACTGTGGACATCTGCTTTTCTTGTTCAGTATTATGGAGCAGAGGGTCCCAAACTGGTCAATCGATTTATATTCGATTTTTTAAAAAATTAAACATCACAATTGGAACAAAAACTAAAATGAAATTGTCCTTGTTGGGCTACTGAGGCGTGCTAGAGCTTACCTAGAAGTTGTGTGAAAATATCACCTACCACTGTAGAGGAGAACTTGTGTGAAAACATCACCTACCACCGTAGAATAGGAGATGGTATGTGTAACAAGCTGAGGAAAAAAAAAAGAACGAGGGAGATCTCTTGAGTCAGATTGTTTTCAGTCACGTAGCTGGGAGTCAGCTGTTTGTAGTCACGTTAGATCGCCAGTCCTCTTTTCCCCACCGCCCCACAGTCTTCTCTTGGGTGTCCTGTGTACAATGTTAGATCCCTTGACGCAATCAATGGAGAACTTTCGTCAATTTTTCTGAGGGTATTTTTGTCATGTTATTCACATGATATTTTTTTCAAGTAATTCAGATGGTATTTTTGTCATGTTATTCAAAAAGTATTATTGTCATGTAATGCAGATGGCATTTTTGTCATAAACTTCAGATGGTAGTTCTTTAATGTTAGTTAGTAAGAGCAGGGTTGTTGTTTTTTGTTTGTTAAAAAAAAGAACATGTTTTGCATCTACGTTAAGTTCTGCCCAAAACACGCGCTCCACCACGTGGCAATGAGGCTTGCAAGAAAATCTTATCAGTTAATTTTTACAATGGTCAGATTAGGAGCTTCACACCTCTTAGTAATGTGAAAACCATGTCTAGTTATATCATTAATTAGCGTGAGAGTGTCAGGAAGGGTGCTAAGCAAATTTTTCTTCAAAAGTCGATTCTCTTAATATGAACAACATAGGTGGATCTGTTTGTGTTTTTTTTTTCTTTAAAAAAAAAAAATGTGGGAAAAAGATTTTTAGTTTTGGTAACAAAATAAATCCAGCGCCCCCCCCCCCTTTTTTTTTAAAAACACTATTTATCCGCCCGTGATATCTTATAGGAAAAAGTATCCCAATCTTTAAAAAAACAACAACATCAAAAAAACAAACAAACATACAGAGCTTACGAAAGTGACTGGATTTCAGCATTGGGGGGTTGTGAGAGGGCAGAGACATTTGTTGTTAATTAAGAGCTTCCTACCAGCGGGGGGAGGGGGTGTAGGCTAAGAGATGCACTTAATTACCTCATTACACATCCGCCACGGATACGGTCCCTACGAGGAATAGATGAGTTGTACCGCAGAGCTGTGAACCCACGACATTTATGATTAAAAGAAATTTTCTCGCTAACTGCTCGGCCAGGCTACACGGGGTAAATAAATAAGACGGTCCGCGGGACGAGAGACATCTTGAGTCGGAGGAATAGTTTTTTTTTTTCTATTTCCTCTTTTCTTTTCAAATCCAGGTTTTATTTGGCGCAGCAGACGATCTTGTCCAGGTACCGTCTCAAACATGTGCAGGCGGCATTTTCAAATAGTTCCCCCCTCCCTCCTTTACTCAACGTATTATCTCACCTTGGAGCCATTAGAGTTGCGCACCCTTCCCATTTCTCATGTGCTCGAAATTTCATTCATTGGCGTAGCTTTAATTTTATGCGCCCCTCATGGGGGATAAAACTTACGTGAGGAATTTTCAAACGCGATCGAAGCACGCCTCGTTCCAATTAGTGGAAATGTGATGGGGGGGGGGGGCTCAATAGAACAGAAAAATGGCATCTTAAAGTATTTTAACTGTGTGGCACTGTGTGGAACTGTGTGGCACTGTTTCCCTTGTACATAAATTTGCTTGCGGCACTGCAAGAGAAAAGCATACCTTGGATGATTTGGTCTTCGTTGAGAAGCTGACGGGGAGAATTGGACTAGAACTTTCGATAAATTCAGCGACCGGTTCTTGATTTCACATCTTCTGAACATCATTTGAACATCACCTGAACATCTTCTGAACATATTCTGAACATATTATGAACATCTTCTGAACATCATGTGAACATATTCTGAACATCTTCTGAACATCTTCTGAACATCATCTGAACATCATCTGAACATCTTCTGAACATCTTCTGAACATCGTTAAAAAACTGAGTTTTCGTTGTTTGTTTGCTTTCATTTCAAATATTAAATTTAAATACACCCCCCCCCCCCCATTTCCGCAACCCACGGATTTCCGAATGTTCATTCGGTAGTTACGCCCATGACTTTGTAAAACGTTCCAGACGGTGTCCATTCGTCTGAAATCTCCGATGTTTATATCAAAGTCCAGGGCCCTTCAGAGCGTTTCTAATCACAACCTTCGGTGGCTACGCCCCTGAAATTTACAGTCCCCCCCCCCAAAAAAAAAAAATCACCACCGCACAGAGGTCTCTGTGGTGGGATCCATCAAAAGACGCGCTAAAGAGCCCATTCCCCCTACACGTCACTGACATTTGGGTCCGGCGCCATAACCTTCAGCTCCAGCTCATGTCATACCCCATGTTTACCTTAGCGTTGCCCGGATGCAAGTTTGAGCATAGCTCCGGTCTGTTTACGATTATGATCGCAGACGACAATATGCCGTTGTATGCTGTAGTTTACGCTCATAGGCCACTCCCCCGCCACCCTCCCCACACTTTAAATTTAAAAAAAAAAAGTAACCCTGGTTTTCATCAAGGCCTCTCAAACTGTTTTATATCTTTAGAGGTGGAGAGGATCTAGCTTGCGTATAGACATTTGTATGACTGAAAAGATTTTTAAAAAACTGCTTTTCTTTTTTCTATTTTTTTAAAACTGCTTTTCTTAAATGTGTCCATACATATTAAAAGATTATTTTTTGTTCAAGTGTAACATAAAGTTTTTAAAAAAATTATGTTTTAATTTCAATGTTGGTTGTTTTTTTTTTGTTTTGTTTTTTTAAACACACCATTGGCAATTGATTTGTTAAACACATCTCTACATATTTATCACCAAATATCTGCTCACAAAAACTGGCATCCATTTGACACAAAGACAAACTTCAGTGAATGGAAAGCCAGTACAGGCGGTGCCCTGTGGATCTGAGGATGAATCCATCGAAGTCAGATATCCCAGGTCAGATGTTTGCACCTTATTGCACTCGATGTCATTTGAACTCGGCCACATCCGCCTTCTCCTACCCAAAATCTTAAGACGCTCTATCCCAAACCTTAAGGCACCCTATCCAAAACCTTAAGGCGCCCTATCCCAAACCTTAAGGCACCCTATCCAAAACCTTAAGGCGCCCTATCCCAAACCTTAAGGCACCCTATCCAAAACCTTAAGGCGCCCTATCCCAAAACCTTAAGGCACCCTATCCCAAACCTTAAGGCGCCCTATCCCAAACCTTAAGGCTCCCTATCCAAAATCGTAAGGTGCCCTCGCCTAACTCACAACTCAAGAATTAATCCTGAAACTCTAACCTCAATTCAATACACCGAACTAAACGATGACACCCCCCCCCGGCCCCTAAAATACGACTAATCCTATTGAGGAACCCCCCCCCCGACGCCACCACGGCCCTTCTCCTTCTCCACGGCTCAATGGCGCCGTGCCACGGCCACAAATCCTGAAACCCCAACCTCAATTCAATACCCCGAACTAAACGATGACACCCCCCCCCGGCCCCTAAAATACGACTAATCCTATTGAGGAACCCCCCCCCCCGACGCCACCACGGCCCTTCTCCTTCTCCACGGCTCAATGGCGCCGTGCCACGGCCACTTCAAGTCGCTCACGGACTCACTCACGTGACACGCGCCCCCAAAGTTTGGGGTGCTCAGATCTTTCGCCCACCTGCTCCCTCCACACAGCTGTTTAAGCTATTCCCCCATGGATTATGGCGGTGGCCGGGGAAAAAAAGCAGCCCAGTCAATATTTGCTCATGGTCTAAACCGCCGTTAAAAATATCAAGGAGCGCGGATTAAGTCAACACCGCCATTTTTGTCTGATCGTGTCCAGAAAGTAGTGTTAAATGTACGGCCTTGTCTTTGTTGTTTTCGTTGGATCTCGGCGCTATTGTCTCGGTCCCACCTCAAACGTCCCACCACATCGTCCCACTGGCTTAATAAACCTTTATTAACCGCCTAGTGTTGGTAATTTACCGGTTTCTTTGTTCCGAGTTTATTAATTTTATGTTCAACGGCAGCTGAAGTCTCACATTTGAGGGACATTGTCATGGATCACATTATTATTGGTTTTTTCCCTATTTATATAATGACATCGGGTGTTGTGTTCCTTGGGGCGTCAATTCCCTCTTCAAAGTTATAATAACCGCAAACTTGAATGAATCGTAAAATAGAGGCGTACTAAGCTGAACCGAATCAAAAGTTTGCAGTCAAATAGACATGAAAAAAAAAAAAAAATAATAATGATTGCCACTATATCACCAAGAAGAAACAATTGCATTAATAGTCGACTGTTGCTGGGGTTTTAGGAATAGTGTTTTTTTGTTTAATTTAGTGCATTCTTGCTTTACTGTTACCTTTTCTAAGTTCAATTTTGTATGACTGCAGTAATTTTTGCTGTAAGGATTGCTGCTATCGTTGATGTAAGGGTTGCTGCAGTTGTTGTTATAATGATTTCGGTAACTGGTGCTGTAACGGTTACTGCAATGGTTGATGCAGTGCTTGATCCAGTGGTAGATGCAAGGGTTGATGCAGTGCTTGATCCAGTGTTTGATGCAAGGGTTGATGCAGTGTTTGATCTAGTGGGTGATGCGATGTTTTTTTTATTATTTTTAATCTCGAAAGCGCTTTCTTGGTTTATCCATATTTTGTATATCTATAAACATTTATTTTTTCTACAGGTGTGCCCTGAGAGGCAGCTGCCCCAATTCTGATGACCCGAACCAGTCCCGGTGGCTGCAGGGCAACTCTAACCAGTGCATCTACATCACCATGATCTCACCGACAACCGTGTCGGTCAACACGGTCAAGGAGGTATTGTTGTCACTTCTGACATTGTTGTTGTGCGCGTCTATGTGCGTCTCTGTGCCGAGTCTATGTGCGATGTGACTCTACGGTGCGTGGTAGTAAGGGGGAGAGACTCCAATCAGGTTAAGTAAAAAGAAAATGAGCCAAACAAAGCGGAAACCTGAATGGAAAAGGGAGTCAACCAAAAAACGAACGTGTCGGCAAGAAGCCTTCACCAGCGAACGAACAATGGCAACACAATAAAAATAACACTTAGCCGCAATGTAGTATCCGAGAGGACGGGCAGAGGAATATGGTTTGCCTGGGGTCACATTGATGCGCAGGGGCGGCGTTGACATTTTTTGGTTGGGTGAACATAGGCAATTGTCGCCCGGGAATCCTAAATGAATGGCTGACAAGACGCAAGAACGGGCTCGTAGTCCTTAAAAAATATCTGGCAAGCCGCAAGAACTGGCCGGGTTTGTTATGGAATATTTTCAACTTTAGCTACCGGAATTGTGCTCACAACTTAAGAATAAGGTACAGTAGTATAAGCATAAGGTGCAATCAGTATAAGCATAGCATCGACAAGGGCGTAGGTCAATTAATAATACTTGGTGGGAGCACATACTCTACCATTTGACATTTCTTGTAGGATTGTATGTGCATTGCCCCGGTATTTCTTGTAAGCCCACATTATCTTTGGGTTCCACTCATTTGTGTATTTGAGCGATGTTGCACGGGGAGATACACGGACCAATTTGTTGTCTACCCTTTAGAGTCGGCCAGGCATCTGGAAGATGAAGCGGATTTGTTATGGAATATTTTCTATTTTAAGCCACGGGATTGTGCTCACAAAGAAGAGAGCCGATTAAATAATAGGGAATCAAATAACAGTATGGAGGTTAGGTATGCCTGTCTGGTCGTGCCCCCCCCCCCCTCCTTTTCCCCTGGCGTGGCATTTTCGTGGGAGAGATTGCAGTGGGTGTCCGTCTGGCCGTGAATGGAAATTGAATACTTTGTACCCAAAGTTTGTAGGGTATCAGGAATCGGGATTTCTTCGGCGGAATTTGAAGCCGAAGTCATAAGTAGTTGCAGTCGAGTCCATGTAATCGGAGTAACATTTCTTATACAGATTTGAATGTCGATATTTGTTTACATCAGAAAATCCCAATTTCCCAAAACGACCACTTTGCAACCCCGGACGTTGTGATTTCATTTCTAGCAGCAGACGTAATATCCTGACCCCGTTAGTTAACTGTTGTAGTTTTCGTATGCCCTCCCCTCATCGGAGCCAGCGTATGAACATATGAACTCTTGCGTACCGCCTTCTCGCGAAGGAGAGGGTGGGAGGAAATGATGACGCCA
The DNA here is from genome assembly GCA_964033795.1 of Lymnaea stagnalis. Lineage (NCBI taxonomy): Eukaryota > Metazoa > Mollusca > Gastropoda > Lymnaeidae > Lymnaea > Lymnaea stagnalis. The sequence goes on from CAXITT010000264.1 coordinate 330,351, forward strand.
CGTAAACAGGTGCGGATCACCCCCCTTAAAGTTAAACAAATAGATCGCTGACACCAGCTTGTCATTTTCAAACAGAATTGTAAGAGCGCTGAGAGATAAAAAAACACACACAAAAAAAGTAGTCCGTCTTTTTATTTTTTTTTATTTTTTTTTATTTTAATCACTGGCAGAAGTTGGGAAAGGTGGATGATATGAGGCAACTTTTTGTGTTTACACTTGACATCTTTCACGCATTGTTTTTGTTTGTGGCGGCTAGCGGAGGAGACACGGTTCTGAGGGCTGATTGGCTTGTTGGGAAATCCTCACTCTGAGCTCGCCTGTGACGTTTGAATGACACATAAATAGATCTTGTTTCCTTTTATTCTTTTATTATACACTTATGTTTGTGTTTTTGTTTGTTTGTTTTTTTTTAATTTTGTAATTGGCTGTGATCTCTCAGATAAGTTTATTTGATGCTACTGCTGACATTTAGACTGAGACAATTCCCACCCCCTCAACCCTGCTCCGCAATTTGAACTTACAGCAGCAGAACTTTAAAGGATAACAAAAATGTCATAGATTTGGATTTGCTACAGGGATGTCATAGATGGCTAGTATGTTCCTACTGAAATTTTGTTATTCTATGATATAATGACAACAGTTGTTTTTTTTTTTTTTTAAACTTCCAGCTCCACCTGACCATCCCTCAGCTGCCCCAGACGTCGTCCTACACCTGCGTGTTCAGAGAGCTGAACTGGACCTCCAACGTGACCTTCTGGTACTTTGGTGCCATCTGCAAGACACCAGATTTCAACCAGCTGGGCATCAACCTCGGGACAGAAGGGTTCAAGACCGTGACCTTGGCCTTGAACTCCAGCGAGACTGGGAAATTGTTTGTTACCAAGAACTTCACCTTCTACAACTGCTCAAATTTTCACAGGTCTGTGGCCTGTGAATTCTGACATGATAAATTATTTCAAGAATCATTCACCTTTACGGTGTCAGAAATAATTCATTTTTATTAAAAGCCAAGGCTATTCTAAGCAGACCAGGTTTCAACAAAGTTTGCCTAAAAGATCATTCCAAAATTTATTTTTTATTACAAAATATGACCATATAATTTGAAGCTTGATACAGGACATGTAGATGCATAATTTATCTAACAGTATGCTCTGTACAGTTAATTGAATGAGTTATTCATGCTGCATCCCAAATCATTTTGTGACTTTTGTTTTTTCGATCAGCTGCTCAAGCTGCACAAATTCCAGTTTTGAATGTGACTGGTGCGTCTATGACAACGGTTGCTTCGACGATACACGATCGTGCAAAGCTGACATTATCCGTGGGAAAAGTGTAAGCTATTATAAATTAGTATCTGGTCAAATATATATTATTTATTTGCATCTTTCTTAGGCTAACTCTCTTCATATATATATTATTTTACGTGTGTCTTTCTTAGGCTTATTCTCTTCATATATATATTATATATGTGTCTTTCTTAGGCTAATTCTCTTCACAATGGTTGACTTTATTAATGTTTTAATAATTTGCCAAAGATATCTTTAAAAAAGCATATTATAATTTTTGATATTAGTTCTTAATAATCCTCAATTATTTTTTAGCATTTAGATGCTTGTAAGAATTGATTCCCTTGGTTTAAGAAGTGATTCTCTTGATATAAGAGTTGATTCCCTTGATATAAGTTAATTCCCATATCTAACTTTTTATTAATTCTTTTGTTGTAATTGTACAATGTGTATGTTCACAAAAATCTGTTCTGTGTCCAGAGCACAAAGCCAGGTCGTCATGGAGCCCAGCACTGTCCTCAGATTGACACAAGAGTGACAGGTGAAATCTTTCTACCTGTTGGGGTGAAGAAAACAATCTTGTTGAAAGGATACAACATTCCAGAATTACAAGTAGGTCTTTTGAATGATTTCAAGTGAAGATGTTACCATGTTGGGATGTTTCATGTACATTCTAAAGTTATTGAAAATATTTAACAGATGTTTATTTAAAATTAGTTTTAGAAAAATTAAAATCACTTTTTAATTATGAGCTAAATTTCATTGAGAATTTTTAAAAATAATTTTTTTTTTAAAGATTATTTATAACAATTTAAATGTTAATTATGTCTTCTGTTTTTAGTCCAGGCACAGAGGGTTTGAGTGTGTGTTAGAGAATGGGGTCCAGCGTATCACAGCGCCAGCAAAACGACATGACGACAAAAGTTTAACTTGTGACATTCCATCTGTAAGTTTCTGCAAATGATCACTTAACTGCTGTGAACCTTGGTGTTATAATTTTCATTACCATGTTGACCCTTATGAAAAAAAAAATAGAAAAAAACAAGTTTGTGAATTTTATCACTAGAATAAAAAGCTTCAATCATAGAATTATTATTTTTTTATAATGTTTCATGTAAAACTTAAATTTAAGAAAAAACTACTTTGATTACTTCCTAACTTTGCTTTTTTGTTTATTTTCTGCCCTTTTTACCAGATGGAGTATGCTGAGAGTGTTGGAATGCTTGAGGCAAATCTGTCTGTGTATTGGGGGAACAATTTCTGGTTGGAGAGTACATCTAGACTTTATGGTACACAATTAATTTTCTAATGTTAAAATTTTCTTTATTAATAGATTTTTTGTTTAAAAATGCAGTTGAAAGTAAATTTATCTTTGTTGCAGCAACAACAAAAAGAAAAAAACTACTTATATTATGGGGAAATTTTTTTAGAATGTCCTAAATGGTGGATTTGTTGAATAATTTGTTGTTTGTTTTCTCCACAGCTACAATGTACAAATGCGATGTGCTGGCTACCAGTGAGTGTAGCTTGTGTGTTAATCTCAATTACACACGCCCATACCTGGAGTGTTACTGGTGCCACAACACGTGTTCACATATCACTGCATGCAAGCAACACGCCTCTGTTACGTGCCCTGCCCCTCGCATCCAATCGGTGGGTTGATTTTAAAAATAATTAATTAGTTAATGAATGGTTTGTGTCCAATGATATGATATTAAGATGATCTTTTTGTATTTTTGGCATGCTAAGAAAGTCCTTTTCTATTTTGTTATTAGTTAAAAATTATGTTATTTTTATTCAAGTTTAATTAAAAAGGAGCATAAAATGAATTATTAAAATAAAAAATTATCAATCAAATTAACTTTATTAAAAATTTATTTTTCACTCCTCAAACCCCCCCAAAAAAAATAAAAATAAAAAATTGATCAAAACAATAGAGTATTTCGTTTACAGAATATTGATAATTTTGTAATTAAAATTCTATTTATTTATTATTTTACTTTCTAATTGTAAGGTCTGGCCATTATCTGGTCCTATACAAGGGGGGACAAATGTAACAATAACTGGTAGCAACTTGGGAGCCAAGTTTGAAGACATAGAGAAAGCTGTCACAGTGTCTAACGTGGGTTGCATCCCTTTCAGAGAACTTTACTCCCCTTCAAAAAGGTAAGATTGCTGTTTGAAAATCTGCTAGAGAGATTTTATGCAAAGCAAAATATAATTATATATATTGCTGAATAAAATTAATACCGGGTATTTTAAGAAGCTAAAAAATAAAAATAATAATTTTATTCCACAGGATTGTTTGTCAAACACGGTGGAGGGGTCAGGTTGCTGAAGGCCCAGTGGTTGTTAAGCTGGATCAAACCAGCACACAGTTCCATTCCTATTTTAAATACAAGGTCAGTCCTTGCTCATCTGGTAACTGCATAAGTTTTTTTTAAAAATGTGTTAGTACTGTAGTATATTTAGTGCATTAATTTATTTTATGTATTGAGTTTACAAATTGATTCAATTCATTACTTGTATAATGTTTGAAGTGTATGTAAACTTAGTAATTTTTATATTTTTTGGGGTGGGGTTATGCAAATTATTGAAAAATATAAAAATTCTATTAAGCATTAATAATGTATTGAAATCATCTAGCTTATCACAATCATAAATTACTTTTCATTTTAACAAACGATTATATTATCAAGTATTTCAGGACTGTATTTTGGCTGTATCAATCTAGCTAAAATTATTCATAAAATTTGAAAATATTCTCTTTCAGAATCCTAGACTTGAAGAAATAGATCCAAAATTTGGACCCAAATCAGGAGGTTCTAGAATCACCATCCGTGGTCGAGACATGGACACTGGTGGATTACATGAAGCCTCACTGGCAGATGTGTCATGCAAAGTTGTCAAGTAAGTTTCGTCTATTTTAATCTATTTTGATCTAATTTAAAATTATGTTTTTACATTTAGTAAAATAACAAAAAATTAAAAGGAAAAACTATTTTTTATTGTAAATAATAGCTGCAAATATTTCTTTTAGCAAATGACAGTAAAATAATTTTGTTGATCCCCAGGGTGTCGAATACAAGTGTTGAATGCATCACATCCAAAGTTTGGCATCTGGAGCCTAAAAGTCCCATAAAAGTGTTTTTCGACGACAAGGAGTATACATTAAACAGATTTTTCATGTACAAGGATGACCCAACCATTACAAGGATAGCGCCACTGGAGAGCATCTTAGAGTGAGTACACACCCATAGATAAAGAAAACCTTTGCATTATTGACACCATTAATTTTCAAAGTTTAATTATTATTTTTTTTTTTACTTTAAAAAAAAAAGGAAGAACAAAAAACAAGGGCTTGAATAAAAATTATTTCTATAATGTTTCATAACATTGTTCTCAAAAATATAAATTTTATTCATTTAATTAATGTGTATCTTTTTCTGTTTGTGAAGGGGTGGCCGCATTCTAACAGTTACAGGCACAGAGTTCCTGAGCATCCAGGAGCCAAAGATGTTTGCCTATATACCATCATTGACGGGAGATGTTACCCTCACTAATGAGACAGTAAGTTCTAGACACAACAACAACATCACACAGGATTTATCTTAAAGCCAATTTACTTAACCTCAGCCTCATCTCATAATTTAAAATTTTTAAAAATTCACAAGAAATAATAACTTATTTTCATTCAAAAATTGAGCTAAATCCTCTTTTTTTCCCCAGATTTGCCAGGTTATGAACAACAACGTGATGAAGTGTCCGACCCCACCGCTGGTTGATTTTTTAAAGAACATTATACGCTCCAAGCGGAATGACCAAACGGAACGAAAGGTTCCTCCTGTTCAGATTGTGCAGCTGGGGTTCATCATGGATGGCGTCACATCTGTTAAAAACTTATCCACAGTACAAAATCTGGATTACAGACTCAAGTATTTTCCTAATCCCAGGGTCTACAATTTTACAGAGCCCAATGGGATCCAGTTTCTGAAAGGGGATGCACTAATCATTGAGGTTTGTTGATCCAACAAAACACAATTAGTGTTTGCTAAAATCTTGAACTGCAATTGACAAAATTGTTCAAAAGTTACATTTTATCATTTTATCATTTTATCATTGCTGATATACAAGGTTGCATTTTTTATTTGAGAAGTTTTATTTATTTGGTCATTAAAATTCAGCCAGTCACCAAATCAAGAAGTAGAGGTGAGACGAATCTCATTTTGATAATGCTTTCATTCATTGCTACAGGGCTCAGACCTTGACATCGCGGCTGAAAAGTCTGAAGTGACTGTCACTATTGGTAACTACCCATGCAATGTGACGACCTTCTCAAGGTCACAGATTGTGTGTAAGCTGCCCAGCAGCCAGCCCCAGGGGGCATCTTCTGCAGAGGACAGGAAAGCTCTGCCTTTTGTTAGGGTAATTTAAGCTGTTCCTATTTATTCACATTACTTGTAATCTGCCATTTTAAAGAATAAACTACCGTATTTTCCGGCGTATAAGACGACTTTTTAACCCATGAAAATCTTTTCAAAAGTCGGGGGTCGTCTTATACGCCGGGTGTCGTCTTATGAGCTGGTGTACAGCCAAACCCTAGATTTTAAAATAAAAAGTAGGGGGGTCGTCTTATACGCCAGAAAATACGGTAGTTTGCTGTATAAATGTTGCTGCTCTTTCAAGAAACCATGAATCAATGTTTTACATTTTGCATACATTACACATGAAATTATAATATTGAGGAAGAAAACTGTAATAAGCACTTAATAAAAGGAAGTTCAAAAAGTTATTTTAATTCAGAAATATGATTGTGGGCTGATGAATTATGATGAATTCTTATTTCAAAATCTTCCTATTCTAGTATGAAATATTTTAACCAAGTTCAGGAATTTTACCTTTTTTTTTTTTTTTTTAAAAAGAGAGGATTAATTTTCTTTTTAAAATTAATTGTTTTGGTCTTGTTTTTTTTCCCCCCTCCAGGTAAAAATCAACAACCTTGAGTTTCAAATAGGCAGGGTCGAATACGATGTCCAAGAGTTCTTCACCTTTCCAATTTAACCATGTTTAGGATTTTTACTTTTTTTTTTTTTTTTTTAAAAAGAGAGGATTAATTTTCTTTTTAAAATTAATTGCTTTGGTCTTGATTTTTTTCCCCCCTCCAGGTAAAAATCAACAACCTTGAGTTTCAAATAGGCAGGGTCGAATACGATGTCCAAGAGTCCTTCACCTTTCCAACTGAGGCCATTGCAGGCATTGCCGCCGGGGGTGGTTTCCTCCTCCTCATCATCGTGCTCATCCTCATCATCTACAGGAGACAGAGCACCAAAGCCGAGAGAATCTACAGGAAACTGCAAATACAGCTGGACAATTTGGAGAGCAACGTCCGCAATGAATGCAAACAAGGTAAATACAAATAACATATTTATTAGTAAAACTTCAATTCACTTTTTAAAAGCTATCTTGTCCCGTCCTCCCCCTCCCTCCCCCCCACCCCTAGTCACCTCAAGAAAAGAGTTTCACAACAGGGTCTAGTAAAAAATGATTGACTTCTTTCCCTTTGGGTCCTGTAAAGGTTATTATGTATCAACTATCATCACCCTGCTCTTGTTTGCCAACTATCATCACCCTGCTCTTGTTTGTCAACTATCATCACCCTGCTCTTGTTTGTCAACTTTCATCAACCTGCTCTTGTTTGTGCACTTTCTTCTTATAATGCATTTCATAAATTGTATCTTCTTTGAAGATTCTATGCATTTTAACCTTTGCTGCAAATCAAGTGAAATATTAATACAGTAAACTATCAGAATGTTACATTTGCTGCCTGGTACTGTGCCTTACCTTAAACTTACCATTTTCATAATAATAAAAAAATCATTAATCACAATTATTCCGAGTTTCAATCATTGTTATGAAATAATAATGTAATTGTCAGCCATAGATAGCCATGAAAGTAAATGTTGAAATGACACTTATTTCCTCATCTCCAGCCTTTGCTGAACTTCAAACTGACATGACTGACCTCACGGGCGACCTGGTGTCAAGTGGCATTCCATTCTGGGATTTCCACAGCTACACATTCAAAGTCCTCTTCCCAGGAATGACAGACCACATCATCCTGCACCCTCCAATAGTGAGTAACCTCTTCACTTGCTTTGTGATGTGACCACACATCCAGCTATGCCATATTCATATACCATCTACCTCAGGGCTGCGCACTGTTGGGATATTATAAGAGAGTTCACTTTTAAACAAACAAGGCAGCTCTTAGGAAAACTTAGATAATGTACTTGGCCCTATTTCCCAGCCATTTAAAAATGTCCTCTGCCAAGTTTTTCATTTTAGGATAAACCTTTCGTACCAAAAGTTGGCTGAGGTCAACTAAACAAGATGCATGTCACCTTATTTTTTTTTTTTAAATTGACAACCTTATTAATGAAATATATAATTTTAATAATTATCAGAAAATAAAATTTTTGACCCTGAAATCTAGATTTTGAATTTAAATTATTGTTATTATTTCCACTACTTTAAAGTTATCTGGCTGTTATAATATAAACTCCTCCTTGTTTTCAGCAAAAGAATGGAAGATTCCAGTTTTCTGACCATGGCTTACAGCTGTTCCATCAGCTGCTGGGCAAGAAGCTGTTTATGGTCACATTCATTCGTACACTAGAAGAACAGAGGGCATTTAGTATTAGAGATAGGTAAGTCTAGATTGACTATGTCACTATGTGTTAAAATATGTACCTAATTCCCATGCTGTGAAGTAATATTTCCCAGTGACAGAGTACTTCATTTTTTGGCTAAAATTAAGTTAGAATATTCATTTTTTAATATTATTTTTAATTATTAAAGAGTTTCTTACACCTCATAATTTCTGTCATCTTTCTGCAGAGCAAATGTGGCATCTCTGTTGATGATAGTATATCTAAATAACATGGAATATGCCACAGAGTAAGTCTTTTTTTATTTTCTTCTCTTTTTAAAGATGTTTTAAGTTTAAAGCATTTACAAATCAAGTTTAATTTGTGTAACGGTCCCTGTAGCTAAAACCTTTGTATTTATTTCGTTGATTCACGTATAAATTGAACATCCCATCCCGTTTCTATGAAATATTTTGTTTTCAAAACTAACATTCACTTTTTTGTTTTTTCGTTATAAAATTCAGATTCAACTGCTCTCGAAACAAACAAATAGATGTATACCTGATTAATATATGTTGTTTTTTTTCTTCAGTATCCTTAAGTGCCTCCTTGTAGATTTAGTTCACAAGTCTGTGGAAGGCAGACATCCAAAGCTAATGCTGCGAAGGTATGTTTTCATTTTAAAGAAATATTTTAACTTAGATTTATTCATTAGTTTTCCCTTGCTTTTCCATTTGGTTCCTGCTTTTAAACTTAGTTTTATCATTGCTTTAAAAAAAAAGTTAATATCATTTTTGAAATTCAACAAAGTAAAAATAATTTAATTTTTTATTTTTCAGGTCTGAATCAGTGGTAGAAAAACTCTTAACAAACTGGCTCTCAATTTGTTTGTATAAATATCTCAGGGTAAGATCAAGTTGATTGTGTAATAAATAATTTTTTTAAAAATAAAATGTTGAATTGTATTTCCTCCATTAATTATCTCAATGTTAATTTCATAAGCACATACAAAAAAAAAAAAAAAAAATTAATGAAATGGTTTTTTTTTTTTGTTTTTTTTTAAAGTGTAACATGGAATTAACTTTAAAAATTTTAATTTTTCAGGATTATGCAGGGGCATCTCTGTTTATGTTGTATAAAGCTATAAAACTTCAGGCTGAGAAGGGCCCTGTAGATGCTGTGACAGGAGATGCCCGTTACTCCCTCTCAGAGGATACACTGCTGAGAGAAAAAATTGAGCCCAGACTCTTAGTAAGTCCAAATAAATTTCATTGCTAATTGTTTTTTATGATATAAGAAGGCAATGTTATAATTTTTTTTAAAAATATTCTTTTTATTCTTAAATGAAAATAGATGATCCCATATTCCTTTGGTTTAAACAATATTGAATCAAATCAAAGAAATTAATCTCAAATCTCCTTTCACATTTCAGACATTAAATATTGAAAATGGCGGTGAAATCGTCCAGGTCCGCATTCCAGACTGTGACACCATAACTCAGACAAAGGAGAAAATACTTGACCACATGTACAAGAATATTCCATTCTCACAGCGCCCCCATGTGAGGGACCTTGAGCTTGGTAAGAAAAAGTGGGATAATCCAGATACATATAATTTCATTTATCAAAAAATGCATTTCTATGATTACAAGAAACAACCGGTTCATATTTTAGATTTTGTACAAACTATAATAAAGTTGTATTTCAAAATTGTGGCTAATAATCCATTCTGATTTCTAGAATGGCGTAATGGTCCCACTGGTCCACTTATGCTAACTGACATTGATATTGCGTCACACAATAAAGATGGCTGGCGCAGACTCAACACATTATCTTTCTACCGTGTTCATGAAGGGGCATACATGTCATTACTACATAGGCAACAGACTGTTAAGTCTATGAATGGTAAGCTACTTGACAAAAAAATAAATACCAATTTATTGTATATATGTATAAGCAGTGTATATGAATAGTGTATAAGTAGTGTATATATGTATAAATAGTGTATGGAAACAGCTGATTTACTGCTTTAACTTGTGAGAAATTCAGATGAAAGATCTACTTAAAGTTTACTTTTGTCGATAGTCAATAAATGCACAAGTGGTCACTTGTTGTTTCTTCCACCTTTCCACCTCTATTGCTCCACTGTCACCTAACACTTTCTGGCTTTGATTTTCAAGACACCAACTTCTGCCACGTCCTCATCATGACACCACATCCCCATCTGCTCTTCTCATCTTAGGTTCCCTTGATAACTCGGTGCTTTCCATAGGTTCGGTGTCTCCAATACTCAAGAAGGACCAGGAGTCTGGCTTTAAGGAGTGGCATCTTGTAAGTTTCAAAGCTTGAATTTAATTAATTCAAACATATAAGATTTGCATGATTTTAACTGAATTATTAACATATAAGATATATGGAGCAACTCCCAATATTTTAATTCTAGAAAAATGAACTTCCTTCTGGGATAAGATTAATAATTGCTTCTATTAAAAAAATATTAAGATTAAAAATTGTAAAATGTTTATAAATTTTCATGTAATATTAAAATAGTCTGCATAAAATTTTTTTTATTTTTTTTTGTCGTTCATCTTCAGACTTTGTACTAATATATAGCTAAAAACAGTTATAAGAAAAATTCATAGTTTTATTGGAAATAATTACATAATTCATTGTTTAGATAAAAGATTATAAACAGAAATAGAATATTTAAAGACTATTATTTGTTCATAATAGTATTTTATTTTTATATAATATGTGAATCATCAATTATTGAAAGAAAAGAAAAGGCATGGTTAATAATTGAATGTTTACAATTTTAGGTAAAGCATGAAGATACCTTGGTCAAAGATGGTGGCGTCAAAATGATTTCTGAGATCTTCCTTACCAGATTACTTTCCACTAAGGTATTTATTATTATTTTAAAGGAAGTAGGGTTGTCTGGATAATGTTTATAATATTTTTTATAATGTCTACATTTAGTTATTTTATTTTTTAAACCAAACCCTTTTATTGTTATTGCACTTCATAAAAGTTTCCCCTGTTGAGTATGTTCCTCTCTTGTATAAATGCTTTTGATTGTAGATGTTCCTATTGTTTACATGCTCCTTGTGTAGATGTTCCTATTGTGTACATGCTCCTTGTGTAGATGGACCTTTTGTGTAATGAGGTCTGCCATGTATATGCTAATGCTCTGTGCTATTATTAACACACAAAATTCCAATTTCTCCAGGGAACACTCCAGAAATATGTAGATGACTTTTTCAAAAATATGCTGTGTGCCACCCCCTACGTCCCTCCAGTCATTAAATACCTGTTTGACTTCCTCGATGGTCAGGCTGATGCCCATGGTATCACTGATTACGAAGTAGTTCACACTTGGAAGTGCAACAGGTTGGTACAAAACAAGGCAAAAATTAAGTATTTAATGCATATTTTGTATAGTAAAGGTTTCAATTAAAAATAAGAATCATTGTTAAAAGAACATTGTTAGTTGGAATTCAACAAAGACATGTTATCAAAATTTTGATTGGAAAGAAAATGATGTACATTTTTATATTTTATCGCATAAGTAAAAAGACTAAAATATGTTTAATGCTTCATTACAGTATGCATCTAATTTTTCCTATTATTTCTTGTGCGTCTTTACAGTTTACCTCTGAGGTTCTGGGTAAACATTATCAAGAACCCAGATTTTGTATTTGACATCAACAAGCCACGCATTGTTGATTCTTGCCTTAGTGTTGTTGCCCAAACTTTCATGGACAGCTGCTCCACCTCAGAACACAGACTTGGGAAGGTAAAATTCTAATGTGAAAATTGAAAAAAAAAAAAAAAATCTTTTCCAGAAACTATTTTTCCTCTGCTAAATCTATCTTTAAAAAAAAAAATTTACTTTTATGGATCAGTTAATAAAACAATATTTTTTAAAATTAGAAAAAAAAAAAATAAGAAAATAAAAATGATGAACTGAATAGTTTAGTAATTGTGAAAAACCAACAGCTGGAAATAAAATGGCAGAAACAGGGTAGGGAGCATGATTACATGCTGCTGTTATAGGATATGAGACATTAGGTGGGTAGTGGCAACCTCATGCCTATTATTCTATTTACACAATGTTTGAGGTAGCTGTTCCTAGGCAACGGTTTGCGAGGTAGGAATCCACTGTATAAATTCCTATCAGAGGGCACCTGATGCTTACCTGGGATGGGCAAGAGAAGATTTTAGGAATTAACACACCATCCAGACTCCTTGGAATGTCAACTGCTGACGCTGCTCTCACAGTGGTAAAGGGAGATCTCCAACATGCCACATCACAGCCGATAACTCAGGCTGAAGGGGGTGGGGGGTGCTTTGGGGAAGGTCATAAAGAGCTAATGCACATTTTCAGCAATTAATAAGTACTAAGTGGAGGCTTAAAATAGATTTTAAACTGAAGCTGCTATTAATGTTTCATAATGATTTAATCAAAAAGATATTTGTCTATTTAAAAAAAAAAAACATGAGCAAGTTTTATAATGAGATTTTTTCTTCTTCATGTTCCAGGATTCTCCGTCCAATAAACTGCTGTTTGCCAAAGATATTGTACATTATCGTAAGCTTGTAGAGAAATACTTCACTGACATTCGTGAGCAGCAACCACTCAGTGACCAGGAGATGAATGCATTCCTGGCTGACATTTCACGGGTTGGTATCTAAATTTTATTTTGCTGTATTTTAGCATTTTTTCTCTTATTTTTCAAAATTAAAAACATTACATCTATTTTATCCAATCTATTTGTTTTTTCATGTATCTTACTGTTAAATCATTATTGTTAGTTTAATTTTTAAGCTCAATTAAAATGTTTCTACTACTAATTTTTTTTTTTTTTTTTTTTTTCAGACAAGTCCAAAATTATTTTACATTTATTTGTTTTTTTTTTTTTTTTTTTGTTTATTTATTTTTTTTTTTTTTTTTTTTTTTTTTTATTAAATTTTTTTTTTTTTTTTTTTTTTTTTTTTTTTTTTTTTGCAGACAAGTCCAAAATTATTTTACATTTCCAGTGCATTAGGAGAGCTATACAAATATGTCTCCAAATATAAGAATGAGGTGAGTTAATTGATATCCTATGATGGAAAAACTGTCTAAATTAATTTTTTAAGATTTAAAACTAGTTTGATTAAAGTCTCCAATTCAATACCCCGAGTAAATAAAAATATTACTGTTCCCAGTATTTATTTTTAAAAGATTGTTTAATATTTTAATTTCACAATTCATTGACAGCTCATGGAAGCATTAGATCAAGATAACCAAGCCAGTGCCCAGCAGCTATCCTGCAAACTAGGACATATTGTTTCTTGTATGGAGGGTCCATCTGGCAACATGGCCTATGTATGATATCGATCTCCAAAAGCTCAAAGGAACCAATTACAGCCTTGAATTCACTCATATTTTCAATGAAGACATTGAGACTCAAAAGACAGATGGCATATTAATTATGACTTCTTCTCATACCAAGAAATAAATAATTTCCGATCAGTAGATTTTTGACATTGTTCTTCCACATCAAGACTCACAGTTACCTGGCAATCTTTCAGTTTTGTTAACAAAAGAAACTGCATAAACTACTCAAAAGTTGTTGATAAAAAAAACATTGATCACCAACGTCAAACATTGAACATATTTGTTCCAAATCTTCTATCTGAATCTGTGTCAACTTGGCACGTGTAGACAGGAACTGAAAAACTGAAATGACCCGATGTAGTTACTGTGATAAAGCATTATGAACAGTGTTTTAAAATAAAATGTGATTTTTTAAAAAAAAACTTTAAAAATTTTTGCTGAAATATTGTACAAACTCAAGAATGTAGACTGCTGGAGATTTCTCAGCATTTCATGCACAGACAACAGTCACATTGTGTCAGAACATTCTACATTTCTTACAGCAGATGGGTGCTATACATATTAATGGATTCAGTGCAAATTATTTCAAGAGTGGTCATAAATAATAGTGGAGTAGCCTACTCAGTACACTTGGATGCATATTATGGAAAGCAGATTATATCATTTTTACAATTTTTGTTGCGTACATACAGCATGTATAATGATGGAATAAATCATTCACACTTGTCAGTTCTTAGTTTTATTACAGAAATACTTTTTAAAAATAAAAAATAAAATTTCTTTCTTTAGCGGTCCGACAGTGGCACTCATCAAAAATGTCCCGTGCATGTTGCTTGTAGTCCATCTATTATAATTATTTATGCAATTTTCCATCTAGAAAATATTTACATTTTTTCTCTTGATGGTAAGGGACAGGAAATCCAACTGCTTTTGACTTTAAATAATCTTAGTGTTAGTATGAAAACAAATTTACAGCAATTTTCTTGGCAGGCTCAGCTAATAGTATTGAACTAATATGAGCCGAGCCTGACAAGAAATTAGAACAATGTTTTCAACAAATATCTTTCTTGTATGACATTACAGTTTATATGTTGCTCAAATCAACTGATTTTAAAAGTGAGGTAAACTGAACTTTTTAATTTAAAATTTGTAACTTCAAATTTATGCAGAAAATATTCATTTTTCTTTGACCCGTACTTATTTGATTACCCGTACTCAATTGATTACACATATTCATTTGATTACTTCTATTCATTTGATTACCTGTATTCATTTGATTACCTGTATTCATTTGATTACCCATATTCATTTGATTACCCATATTATTTTGATTACCTGTATTCTTTTGATTACCCTATTCATTTGATTACCCATATTCATTTGATTCCTTGTTTGCTTTTATTTTATATTTACAACAGCTGAAATACAACAGTAAATATTTTAAAGTTTTTATAGCGGCTATGTAATTATTTTAATTTGGTTCTTATCATCTATTTCAAAAATTAAAAAATCTTGAAACCTTGGTGTTTCTTGGATAATATTAAATTGGTGACTGTTTTAAAATTTGGATTATGTGTAAAAACATTTTTAATGATGCTAATATTCGGAGAGGACATACAAAATTTAAAACAGTAATCAGTTGGTCTGAGATAAGACTAAAGTACATAGTCATTAAATCATTATCATTGAAAGAATTATTTTTTTTTCCATTACAAATTACTGCAGTTGTTTTTTTTTCTCTTTAAAATTCTAGATTTATTTTATGTTGATATAATATTAGTCAGTATTAACAACCAGTGACACTGAAATTAGCAGCCCACTCCACTCAAGGCTGACTTCTATTGTTGCAAGCAAAATCAGGTTTGTGTGGTCTATGAAAATGAAAGCAATGCCAACAGGACTTTTCTCCTTCCATTTTTTTAAAAATTACAATTTTTATTATTGTGCTGTAAACCAGCTACTCTGCTTTTTTTAATTTTTATGTGGTCCAAAGGTTATAGCATATTTTTTAACTCGTGCTTCCATTGTTTTTATCATTGTGAAAAATCCATGTTCATCAATCATAAACTCATGTGACCAAGTTCAAAGATTTCTTTCAGTTTACAATAAATAAAAAAAATCAAATTACAACAAACCAATAACTTATGTCTTGTAAATAAATAACTCGACTTCCATGATATTTTTACATATTCCATGCATATGACCCAAACGACTAGAGCGCCTTCAGTTTAAAAGTTTTAAAGAAATTTCCTTTCCTCAGCTTGCTGTCTAGCAGAAAGCAAATGCATTTTGTGCTCTTTAAAAAAAAATGTGTGCAATTTTTTCCTGTTCATAATTTTATTTTCTTCCTGATTTTGTGTTTTTTTTGGTCCTTTTTCACCATTGTGCTTCTGTGTGGACAACATTCCATTTCAAATCACTATGCAAATCGACAGCAATTTTCATTCATGTGTCGATGCGAGACTAAGTAAGAAGTAGATACACAGAGATGCATGACGGGCAAGATTTAGCTTTGGTGTTGTTAAATAGTAGAAATTTGGCACTAGAATTAGATGCGGCTTTTGTTTAGATTCCGTTAAACTGGGTCAGAAATGCTTTCAGCATTGCCATCTACAGCTGAATTATAGAATTAATAATTGTTCATTTCAATAATTTTTTTACTTACTAATTCTGCGTCAATATATTTTTTTAAAACCATTTTAGTTTCATCTCACTGTACAATTATAAAACTTGTTTTTGCTTTTCAGTATGTTTTTTGTGGCTTTTGTACCAGAAATTTGTATGTGGAAAAAAATAAGTGTGAGGGAATCACATTTAACATGTTAACTTTTTTTTTTTTTTTTAATATGGTTTTTTAAATGTTTTAACTTTAATGCAATCAAGTCTTAAAACTTAACATATAAAAAAAATACAAATCTATATTATGTTGATGTATATATGAGTGTTGATAGGCTTTTGTACCAGAAATTTGTATGTGGAAAAAAATAAGTGTGAGGGAATCACATTTAACATGTTAACTTTTTTTTTTTTTTAATATGGTTTTTTAAATGTTTTAACTTTAATGCAATCAAGTCTTAAAACGTAACATATAAAAAAAATACAAATCTATATTATGTTGATGTATATATGAGTGTTGATTGAAATTGTTATGAGTGTTGAAAAGTTGAATGCCAGGGTTTTCTAACACGATATAATGTAACTGTAATGTAAATCCAGTGTGCTCTTGTATGACTGCAACACATAAGCTGTTCACATATGTGCAGTACAACTGCAGTCAGTATGAATGAAAGGTATCTACAAAACATGGGATTTCAACTGCATGAAAGTGACGTGTACATACAATTTAATGGATTATTTATTCACTGTGTACAATTGTTTGTTTGGAACTGGCATCTGGGAGCAAGTGGCTCCTACAATTGTTAAAGTTTATGTCAGCTCCTGAATGTTTCCATGTGATCTGGTACAGCAGTCAATACTGCAAGCTCTAAAACACAGCATTTGAATATTTTCAATGAGTGACTCTTACTGAGTCTTACATTCATTAACACACTTTTTTTTTAGCATGTGATGAGATTACCCCCCCCTTCCCATTTTCTTTTCAATTATCATTTAAAATCTGCTCCCCCCCCCCCAAAAAAAAAAAAAAAAAAACAACAACCAAAAAACTGCCTGACATTCTTATAAATCCTTTTTGAAGGGAGTACCCTGTGGCTTATCCCAAAGGAACTTTAAAAAAATTCAATGTATTTAAAAGCTTGAAAAATATATACAAAAGAAATAATATGTTGACTGAAAAATCACTCACTGAATACGGAGGAAGACTTTGGATCATACATTTATTATTTTGCTGAGTCTCTCTTTAATCTATTTTTCAAGCTTTTACTCACAGCTTATCCAAGCAATGAAAACATCACAGTATTTTTTATTTTGAATATTTCAGATTTATTGGTAAAAAATTTATATTTTTTTTTGTAAGAGAGAGGTTGGGGGCAGGTTAACAATTATTTTTAAAATACTATAATCACATCATAACGAAAACATCAATTATAATCATAAAATCAAACCACATTTACATACTTTTTTTGATACACAGACATATTTTCATACACATGGGATTTAAAATCAATTTCTGTAAAACTTACAGAGAAATTTACAGTAACCAAACATTATCACCAATCAAACAGCTCACAATCAACACTGAATTTATTTGAGACATTATCATATGGCACACTTTGCAGTATTGAAATTGTGTAATTGCCACACCACTTTTTATACTGGTTCAAAATTAATTTGATAAATTTGAGCATTAATTATTATGATTTATATTTTCAGGAGCCCTTTAAAAAGACTTGCTTGTAGTTTTCAAGAGCAATTTCGTTTTTGGATTTTATACATTTCATCTTCTTTAAACATTTTAAAAACTGAAAATCTTTGACGTTTTAGATTTAAAAGTAAATCATACACTAATACTCATAATGTCCAATAGAAGGCACATCAGTGGTGGACATGAACAAGGTCATCAAGGAAACTGATTTATTTGATTAGGATTATTCACACCCTGCAACAGTACCCAATGGAGACCCTCAGAACATAGTCATGTATACTGCAGAAAAAAATTAAACTTCATGATTGTTCTATTTATTTCTGAATTTAAATAAAATATACCCTTTTTAAAAAAAATGTCAATATATTTACTCTGATAACCTGTACATTGATATTTGTTTATGTATTTGGCCATTTATAATGCTGATGTTATGTGTTTGATCATTTCACAAATGATATGAATAAATAAGTAAATACAGTTGAAAAAAATTAATACAGAATTGGCTTTCCTCTATGAATATTTTTTGTCATTGTCAGTGTGAAGGTAGGAAAACTCTGCTGTCTCTCACTGTTCATGCTGTCAACTTGACCAAACGGCTTTTGAACAATGATTTTTATTTCTTAAATACAAAAAATAAAACGGGATTAAGTTTGAAATTACAATGGCAAGGGGAAAAGAAATGAAGATTAGAATAAAATATAAAGAGAATTATATAATTAACTTGACAGAGGGGATTAAACAAGCTAAAAAATAAATGCTTTATATTTTTCAGGTAATTCACCTCCTACCAATTATGCAAAATATAAAGGATTTTTAAAGAAATTTTGACACCTCTTTTCCTTCAAATTTCCTTGTTTAATTTATAAATAGACAAGATTCGATTATGTAAATTAACTACTCAACATAGTATTATGTCATTATTGATGACAACTCAACATAGTATTATGCCATAACTGATGACAACTCTACATAGTATTACGTCATTATTGATGCTAATCAATAGAATCAAATAGGCAGTATAATAAATACATCACAGGGCAAACAGGATTTCGTTTCCACCACAAGTGTTTTGTAGATTAATTCTTGCTGTGACAACATATCTTTAAAAAACAAGGGGTTTTTGTGTGTAGTGTCAGTACTTTGAAATGGCAGAGGCCCACAGATTCAAAGATAACAACTAAATATTGATCTCATATTATTCATTTACATACTGGCTTAGTAGGTAAAAGCTGTCATCACTGACTTGAAACTCATTCAATAAAATTATGCCACCAAATAAACTGTTACAGATTCTGAATATTGCAAACTATAAAAATAAAACTCATTGACTGTTACAAAAACAATGTATCACAAAAACAACATATAAAAAAAAAAAAAAAAAGACATCTATTGATAAACTACACTTAAATCATAAAACAACAACTGAATTCAGAATGTCATTGTATGAATGATTGTAAAAAAAAATAGGTAAAAGCTGTCATCACTGAATTGAAACTCATTCAAAAAAATTATGCCCCCAAAAAAACTGTTACAGATTCTGAAAATTGCAAAAAATAAAAATAAAACTCATTGACTGTTAAAAAAAAAATGTATCACAAAAACAAAATATAAAAAAAAAAAAAAAAGACATCTATTGATAAACTACACTTAAATCATAAAACAACAACTGAATTCAGAATGTCATTGTATGAATGATTGTAAAAAAAGATTGAATTCATCTTGCTTCACCACTAAAAGATCCACTTGCGCATGACCGTTCTGAAAATTTTGTCATTCAGCTTTAAAAATAAAAGTATTTCAATATTTTGTTAACAGTGCAAGACAAAAAAGCTATAAAACGTATATAAAATAGTCTTCGCTGTAAATCAGAAATCTCAAGATGACAATATACAGCAAACTGAAGTACATGTAAGTGTATGTTTGTACTGATATCAGTTTATCTAAAACAAAGCAATAATTAGCTCCAGTAAAAAATGTGCAAGGAACGTAACATGCTAAAGTTATTTTCATAACCTAGGTTAAGAATAAAGTTCATTAAAAATAAAAAATATATACTTTACATTTCAAACATACATTTAATACAACATCAATCAAGATCTTTATCAAAACATTTAGAATTAGAATGAGATTGATTATTATGAGACTATTAAATGTAAACATGGCTTGATTTGGATTAATGCCACGTACAAAACACTGTGAGGATGGATTCATAAAACATTTTCATTTTAAAATTCATTTTAAAATAGTTTCAAAGGTTCTTGCAGTGTCAAAACCTATGGCAAAACAGGAGTTGATAAGTACGCTCAGAAATGGATTAATTTAGTTGCAAAACTAACAAAGGCTATGCCCCCCCCCCCCCAACACTTTTAGGGGCCCCACCCCAATAAATATCTAATGTTTGGTCATCTTGTAGGCCATCTATTTTCAACAATGATTAAGTTGGAAACAGGAATGATCATTTGGTGGTGGGGAATGACCATACTGTGGGAGGGAATGACCATACTGTGGGAGGGAATGACCATACTGTGGGAGGGAATGATCATACTGTGGGAGGGAATGATCATACTGTGGGAGGGAATGATCATACTGTGGGAGGGAATGATCATACTGTGGGAGGGAATGATCATACTGTGGGAGGGAATGATCATACTGTGGAAGGGAATGATCATACTGTGGGGGGAATGATCATACTGAACACTGAACATAAACTTCTCTGTGAAATTGGATACATCCTACATCATCAACAACTTTGCTCAAAAAAGTTAATATTTAAACAATAATGTTGACTGTGTTACAGTACTTTTGATAATGATAGCTACTATACTAATTAGAAAGACTTGTGTTCAAATATATTTGTGCTGTTTTTGGGGTCTTTTACAATATAGGGCCTCTTTTGTAACATTTGCTACAGGTCCCGCACTGGCTTAATCCTGTCCTGAATGCACTAGGTCCACTTAACTGAGACAGTTTTCCTAGGCATATAAGATTTAATCAATTTTAACAAAGACAATTTCCTACTGACACTATGATAGCCCGTTATGGCTCTGCTTGACCATTGGGCGTGCATGCCCGCCCATCCAAGTCATTTTCTCTGCATAGTGCCAGTTAACAATAAAATTGTGAAAAGAGTCTAAAATCAACACACAAAAATGAGGAATTAAAAAGTTTGCTAAAGTTTTAAACAAAAATATAATTTACAAAATTAGGTGAGGCTTAAGTTTGTATCAAATATAGCTGACTGCTCCACCTAAGTCCTGTCCTTGGGACAGCTATCTTAAAAGTTAGAATCAAATTTGGCTGACTGCTCCACCTTAATGGCCGTCCTTGGTATAGCAGACTTAGGTTAAAATATTTTCAAAAAGATTTCAATCACGAGATGTAAAGTAGTAAAAACTATAATCTGTTATTTATAATCTGGTGGCACTACCGTAAGATTGTCTGGTTTGGAATCCAAAATCTGAAATGTTCAAAGACATTGTTTCCACCAGTGGGTAAAAATCCTGACTCACTGGACTCAATTGCCAAGTATCACATCGACCTTGGGGAGGGGATAAACCCCCAGTTTAAAATTTAGCCACAGAAGTCTGCGAAAGACCAGAGCCAACTTGGCATGGGATTAAAAAATCGGCTGTCTGGACTAAAATAGCTGAAGTTAAGCTGCAGTTGCACAAATATATACAGAATATTAAAAAAAAAAATTAACATTTTAATTACCATATTTATTTTTCACTTTGTATTACTTGACAAATCAATATACTTTGTTTTTAACCCTTGCATTACCGCGGCTTTTTGGGCATCCATTTTTACTCACTTTTTTTTTTTTTTTTTTTTTTAAAAAAAAAAAAAAAAAAAAAATTTTTTTTTTTTTTTTTATTTAAAAAAAAAAAAAACAAACAAACTTTTGGTATTTTTCATTGTCTATCCGATTCGCTTAATAACTTCTCTAATAATTAACGAATAAAGAAAATATATAGCATTGAAATATGATGTAGACGTGACTTCCTTGGTATTTCAGAAACGTTCGTTGCCTCTTTGTTATGACGACAATGTGACGCCCTTGGTAATTGAAGGTGGGTCATCGGGTCAACGTCATCGGTAACGAAAGGGTTAATTATGCAATCTTTCACAAAATTCATCAAACATGGACCATTTTTAAAAGGTTTGGAATGCATTGGCAGAAGACAAATTGACTTGCTGCATAAAAGTAAAAAAATAGCAATGTCATGATTAATCTCTAAACAATTTTTTATTTTAAGATGAGGGAGGGCTCAAAATAAAAATGGAATGATCCATAAATGTTTTAAAAGGTAAAGTGAACATTTTCAGGCATTCTGATAAGAAAACGGAGGGAGAAATGGTGTTGTGCACGTTTATGAACATGGGCACACGGCATGCAAGGCTGGGAATGTGGACAAGGTTCAAAATTTAACATTTAAAAAAAATACAACTCTTGCTTCCTTATAACATGCATCACATGAAACATCCATATTGTTCTTATAAACTTTAATACAAATGGTTTTGGCAAATCAAACTCTTAGTAAGTCTTAATGAATGAGGCTCCTTGCTGAAACATTCGTTTGATTGTCTTGTAATTTCCATTCAAGTTTAAACATGTGTCCTCTTGAAATGCTTGATTGTCCTGTAATTTCCTTTCAAGCTTAAACATGTGTTCTCTTGAAATGGTTGATTGTGATGTTATTTCCTTTCAAGCTTAAGCATACCCTGTTCTATTTCCTAATAGCTGTCATAACTGTCTCTCATTTACACGCTGTACAAAATCAGGGTCCCAAACTTTATCTTGTGAATCACACTTTGATGGATACGGTATTGAAAAGATTTGTATGCTTATCAATTGTACTTTTTACAAAAATTGCAAGCATGGAATCCCCTGATTTACATCACAAAGAGTGACTTTATGTGTCTTTATCCCATCACAAAGAGTGACTCTATGTGTCTTTATCCCATCACAAAGAGTGACTTTATGTGTCTTTATCCCATCACAAAGAGTGACTTTATGTGTCTTTATCCCATCACAAAGAGTGACTTTATGTGTCTTTATCCCATCACAAAGAGTGACTTTATGTGTCTTTATCCCATCACAAAGAGTGACTTTATGTGTCTTTATCCCATCTATTCTTCATATCTCTCTACTGACTGATAAACTATGTGTCCATCATTTTCCATCATTATATTTTCCCCCCTCACTATGGTAGCTTTAACACAGCTGATACCTTTTGCATAGGCCTTACAAGAGATCAGCACCGTTTTGTTAGTTGTAACAACTCTATTATCTTTCAGCCACATATTCAATAAACTAAGGATAAAGATGCTATGCCACTGAATTGTGTCACCTCACTGTCTTCATCTACAAGCAGCACATTTTGTCTTCCTCTTATTAGTGTTATGACTGACTTCTAAGTCCACCAAAGACACAGAGTCCACGTGCTCAAACTCACTTGGACTATAATCTTTTGGTGAGTTTCCAAGAATGACATCAATTAGATACCTTAAGAGAAAGTAATGAACAGTTTTTAAAAGATATTTAAAAAAAAAAACAAAGCCTGGCATGCACTGTGAGACAATTATTTGCATATTCAGGCATTTAGATCATTTATAAACTAATAGTAAAACAAATGAAAAAGCCTTATATATAGAGAACATTTAAATGAAATAAGCCCAGGTCTATAAAGTTTTACATGCACTACATGCCAGGTCAGTTGAGGGAATTGTCTGGGATCTTGACCCCAACACCTGGGATCTTGACCCTAACAGGAGGTCTTCAAGGAGCCTACATCAATGGGTAAACAATAAAAACATGTCCATCACTTTAAATTTATTTTAAAATTTGTTGTTAGGGCATTGGGGTCAGGATCAGGAAGTGGTAACTAGGGAAGTGGGTCTCATTTCAAATGAATGCCCCTAATCCTCTGTACATCCCTGGACCAACCATTCAAACACATGAACATATATCATATTTTTCCCCAATTAAATTTCACAACAGGCTATTGTTTATTGTCATTTCTTAGCAATGTTTGTTTTTTAAACTCACAAAAATACCCTTCTGACTTGCTTGTAACTTGTAAATAAGCTCATGGTGACATCAAAGCTTTTTTTGATCCTCACATTGACATAGAAATTAATCCCAAACTATTGCTAAGCTTAAAGTAAGAAGATAAAACTTCAAGGGAAAGGAGTTCTGCACCATGTAAAAAAAAACAGTGCACCGTAATGCATGAGTCAAGATCAAACATTTGTGCAGCAACATAAGGGGCAAGGTGCTTTCAATAACTGAATGAATTAAGTCATATTACGTGACAGTTTCTTGCACCATTGTTCCTGCTTTCACTGAAGTTTCCGTCCACTGTACAAAATTCAGCCTTTGACAGATTTCTTCTATCTCGTTGTAAGACACTTGTCTGTCTGAATCCTTATCAGACTGGGGAGCAAGTTGAAAGCCACATATTAATTAATGATATAAGAGAAACAATCAAAGATGGGATGTAGATCATAGTATGGTGGTAAAGATTCAAAGCATTTTCCGAAGATACTTGTTCATAAGCCCATTTTATGAACAGGGGAAATATTTCAGTGCAATAAATGGGGTGGTCGGCTTATGAATGGGTCATATGCTATTTTTTATAATTTTAGAAAAAGTAAATGGCAAAACTCAAAATATCAAAGAATCAGAATATCAAAGTACCTATATTGAATAATGCAGGTGTAGATCCCAGAGGTCCTATTTTGGAAATGTTCAGTATGGCTACCGTATATACAGGTAGACATATAGTGCATGTTTATTCATTTTTAAGTCTTTTCATTTATACAATAATTATTTTAAAAGTTTGTATCTTTAAAAATAAATATTTTCTTTGGAACCACATTGCTTCAACTGGCAATATTATTTTATGGGGAAGGTTAATGAGCAGGATTCACACGTTTCAAGCTTTTTCCTTTAAAAACTAAGGGGGTAGGCTAATGAACCAACAGGCTTATGAACGAGCAGATGCAGTTAATTCATATCAGCAAAATAATCAAATGTTGTGCAAATTTTAGTAGATAAATTAAAATTTACAAAATTTGCATAATCCCATGACTTGCACTGATTTTATATATTTAATTGCACTGGAAAAAGAATGATAAAATGATACAGGCACTATGAGAAGTTAAATCTTAAGTAAGCACAACTCCAAGAAATAAGTTCATATTTCTACAAATAATTTTATCACTTATTCCCTTTATGGAAAATGTTACGAAAACAATTGAAGTTAAGATATAGAGAAACTAACTTATTAAAACTGAGCAAGACAACAAGACAAATAGGAAGTGAACAAAACAGTTCAAGGGAGACCATTTTGTTAACAATACATTTCAAGGGAGACCATCGTGTTTAATTTTTTTTTTTTTAATAAATATATTCATCTTGATTTCATAGGTTAGTCTGTGTAATATATAGCTTAGACCCTCATGACTAAGAGATGGGTGCACAGTTATAGCATTGAGCTAGAAGAAGCCTTTACCATATGAACCCAACAGTGTCAGACATTGCACCAGCGACATGTATCTAAGGAAATAGTGTTGTGATTTGTACACTATGTCCCACATTTATTCCAAGTAACTGATGTCTTCAAAAGAATTAGAGTGGAGCTCATTTACTAAACACTATGCAGCTAAATAAGCTTAAATATATTGTAACCCTGTGATGTAAAAACAAGATGGCTTTCTCATCTATGATTTTTAATTTTTGTGTTTACTTGTCCAACAGACTACACATGTATATATTACCTAATGAGTCAAAACTCATGGAATCATTAAGAAATCAATAACTTGGTAGGTTAATTATCAATAAAACCAACCCATTATAAGATGCTACAATTCTATTATACCCCCAAAAGAATAAAAATATGTCTAAGACAACAAATCATCCTGGTCCTCTTTTTCCTATTCCAGTTTTCATACAGAATTATGCTTTCATGAAAGTGTACAGCTATTTTATTATATTTCTTTAAGAATACCTTATTGGCCACCAGCAGGCATGGTATCGCTGGAGAATCAGGATCCAAGTTTTTGTCTAGACTCTCCTTCCACTTACTGACATTCTCAAAAGTTTGATGTCTTGTGATGTCAAATAAAAGGAGGCAGCCTCTAGCATATTTATAATAGGACCTTGTCAGCAAGGGAAATCTATCTTGACCTTAAGAGAAGGAAAACAGTCCCATCAGCTCAAGTAAAGATAGCTATTCAGTTGTATGAATGTAATGTAAATATGTTCCCATTTTAATATTTTTGTTAATCTCAGAGTTAAAAGAAAATTTCTCCACTTCAACTATTTTTAATGTTATTTTTAGTGAGTATATTTGCTAAATTTAAATGAAGACCCACTTTATTTAATTTATGTTCACAGTATGCATGTATATATATTTAAATATATATATATATATATTATGCAAGATTTTGTGCATTAAAATAGTTATCATCTTGTGCAACTGTGTACAAAAAAAATGTGTTCATGATTTAATAAAGGATCCAGGACCATTTTAAAGAATAGACCACAACCATACCAGCTATGTCCCAGATTTGAAGTTTGAAATTCACAGGTTTCCCACCATGACTCTTGATAATTTTGTTCACAGAATCAACTGCGGGGAAAAAAACAACAACATTGAGAATTCTTATAATTTCAATTAAAAAAATGATTGCAAACCATTAAAAAAAAGAAACCTCAAAGCATGGCCAGCCATATTTTTTTACATTCCGAATTATTTCACAACAATTCAGCATTCAAATCAACTTTTTTTAAAAATCAATTAATAAGACATAAATGTTTCAAATTATCAGATGGAAATTTTATTTTCTTAACTAATTTTTTTTAAAATTGCAAGTATGGAACGTTTCAGATAATTTATATAAAATTATTTGATTTGAGCAATAATTTTTTATAAACATTTACATGCTGAGTAAACTCATTACCTAAGTAAGACTGTTATTCTTGAGAAAGAGGTTAGCCATAAAGATCTCAACCAACAAATTCAAAACAATTAATGTGGAATTAAAACGCATCTGTCAACCTAATAATCATATTCAGGCTTTCCTGTTAAGCTAAGCTACCTGAATTAAATCCAAAAATGTACAATAAACATGTTTTTCTTTCCTTTTTTTTTAAAACAGTGACATTGAACAAATTAATTATTTTTTTTTACAAAAGATCTCTTTTGGAAACATTTATATTTTTAGTTGGGTTTTACTAGAGACAAACTTTGTTTAGGCAAACATGGAAAATTCCTTCACCTAAAGCTTTATATTTTTAGTTTAAGTTTACTTGTAAAATGACCAAGAAAATAATTTTATACCTGAAAGTTGTTTGAATTCAAGTGCAAAGTCAGATAAGCAAGAACACAGCAAACAAAATTTGACCATCAGATAATATGCAGTGGGCACAAAAATATTTCATGATCACCGAAATAATCTTTTTTTTTTTTTTATGTTTGTAAACTTAAAACTTTTTAACCACAGGGAGTGTAGACAGCTAAAATAAAAGTTAAAAAAAAAAACATGAATAAATACATTTGTAACTGGATAAGAGGGGGGCAAACAAAGGGTTCTAAACTGTGCAGTTATTCTTACAGCCAATGGTGCACTTGTAATCTTTATTAAATTCATCCTTGACATATCTTTGAACAAATGACGTCTTCCCTACACCTGCATCACCAATAACGAGAATCTGAAAATAAAAACAACTACAATACTTGATGTGTTGAGACAAGGGGACAGGTAGTGTCGGAGGTAGAAGCATTAAGGATCTGCCTCATGGCGATGGTCATGTTATTCTTGCTTAGCTTAACACCAAAGGAGGCTATACCAAACTTAAAAACTAAGCTGAGTATCAAACTTTAGATTTCAAGGAGAATTAGAACCAAAAGAGAACTTTAAGCTCAAATATGTTCAGGATAATGAATATATGCTCTTTTGAAGTGTCATAAAAATTGCACTGAAAGGTTTACTTTTAAATAAGTGGGACCCCCACATTTAAATTTAATTAAAACACTGAGGCAAGGAGAAAAAAGACAACTCACTTTGATGACCTCTTCTTCCAGTCGGTCTAAGCAGTTCATCATAGTTCATGACCTAGGACACTGCCTGTGAATGTTAAATAAGATTTTATACATTTAAAATATTTCCAGCTTAAATTTATGGAATTTTAATAGTTATACATGGGTGTGTTTTAGTCACTTACAAGTTGGACTTTGAAATTAAAAAATCCAAAACAAAGAGATTTTACAATGACACTTAAATATAAAATGATTATGATAAATAAGTGGAACTGCTTACAAAATATGTTGGATCACTGATAATTCCTTTTTACTTAAAGTGGATAAAAACTTACTGAGTTTGCTTGAATGTAAATAAAAAGAAGCATTTCACCGTTCATATTTTAAAAAATAATAAAAAGAGTGTCTCAGTCCAGTTGGTTTGGGTAGTGCATAAATAAGCAAGGGCAGGTGATACACGCTTACAGTCGTGTCAAATGTAGTGTTCCTTCTGACCCAGTTTTTTTTAAAAGTATTGTAAAAGATAAGAATGACACAATCTCAACTTAGCATCTGTATCATCACTTTTCTAAAAACAGAATGTTGTTTGTGGTGACAAATTTATTTATTCTATAAATTTACAGAAACAAAAGAGAGGTATCCCATAAGACAATTATAATGCATTTATGCAATGGTTTTTGTGAAAAAGGAATTTTTTTTTATCTAATAAAATTTTCTGCAATTTGTTTAAACCTTTCGTTACTGCTGGTTTTGGCATTGATTTTTGCTGACTTAGCAATTTTTTTAAAATTAAAGAAGAAATTTCCGGTATTTTTCATTCTCTATACCAGGCCTGCACAACTCAAAATGTAAGGCGGGCCAAAATACTTTATGAAAAGCTTGTGCAGCTCGAAAGATGATAGCACAAGGGGGAAAGCTATTCAGAAAATAATAATAATAAAAATTATTTTGTTACTTCGCGGGCCGCCTAGTGGGTGCTGGCGGGCCACATGTGGCCCACGGGCCGTATGTTGTGCGGGCCTGCTCTATAAGATTCGCTTATTAACTTCTCTATAGATTAACAAATAAAGAAATATAAAGCAGTGAAATATGACGTCGACGTGACGTCCTTGGTATTTCAGAAAAGTTCTTTGCCTCTTTGTTATGATGACAATGTGACGTCCTTGGTAATTGAAAGTGGGTGATCGTGACGTTGCATTGACGTCATCTGTATCGAAAAGGTTAAAATATTTCAAATGTTTAATAATTATTTATTTTTTAATCATAATTTTTTGCATCAAGCTTCAAATTTTAAGGCTTCAAGTGCAAAATAATTAGATACTTTTAATCAGTAACCTTTTAATGACACCCCACAGGCAAAGAAAACAAAATATTTTTTTTTAAAGGTGAAAGAACATGACAACTATATTTTGAATTTTCCTCCATATTCATCACATTGTTATTCCAAAAGTTTTAAAGTATTTCTTTAAGAAATAGTTTATGGAACCATAAAAATAATAAAATAAAATTTTTCATATATTTCTCACTTGCTCCTTCCTTAATTGTTCTCACATTTAACCAAAAATAATATTTACAATACTCACTCAATCTTTAACAAAATTTGAGTCTTGTCCGTTGCCAAATGAATGACAGGAAGGAATTTTATTTTATATTTCAAATATGTTGTCACTTTTGGTGAAAGTTGAAGGTTCAAATAAAACAAAAAAAGGCAAAGAGAAATGCAACATTGTGTCAATATGTCGTGTTATCATTAAACTGTAAACTGACATAAACTGTAAACCTTCATTTTTGTCAAAGGCTGTGCATCACTTGCTAGCAGTTAAAATAGTAAAAACAAGTTAAAGCTGCAGCACAACTAAGAATGAAGAGAGAAATTTATAGATTTTTTTATATTTTATACCGGTACATTAATTATAAATTAGCCGTATCACCCACCAAACATTTCTAAGTGCATCATTAATTTGATACAGACTTTAAAATAGTACTTTGTTACTTATAATAAAATTTTAGAAGGCATTTTGCAGGTACATCCTTTGTTGTAAAAATTGTGTGGGGACTTTTGCGTATAGGGAATTTTCTGTGTGCTGAGTATTCTGTTTGGGAGATTTCTGTGTTCACAATCTTCTTGTCCGGAATTTTGGTGCGAACAATTAACTTGTGGGAAATAAGCTGTTCACAATACCCTATATTTAATCATGTTATATTATATATAATCCCCTAAAGTGCTGCCAGTGCGGTTAACCACCTCACACCCCATAAGTATGCATTGCACATGTGTCATATGAAATTTGCTTGGGGAGTTTTATATTATTGTAAATTTTACCCTATAGTTTTAATTTACCGGATATATATTTTTAGCCATAAACATCATTTATGTTATTTATGTAATAATAATTAATAATATATGTTTAAATGGTGCAGGTGTGTTAAGGCAGGGGCACACTTTTGGGAGTTCACCCCAGACGGCATGAAGTCAAAGGTACTTCACTGTTACTGAGGAGGACTAAGCTAAGACACTAAGAGTTATTAATAATTTTGATGTGTCCTTCAAACTTGTTAAACCTACACTATTGCTATAATTCTATACTATAACAATAACATAATAATTAAATATACTATGTTAATAATAGGCCTATAGCCTATATTATATAATTTTACAAATATAATTTGTAATAATAAAAATCTGAATAATAATTGAATAATCGCTACACTTCGTATTATGATTATGGCATGGCTAACTTAGACTTAGACGACTTACTAATTTACTTGACATTATTGAATTATTGAAGTTAACTACGACTCAAATTCAATTTAGTAAGTTAAAAGTTAGTTAGGTGACTTCTACTTAATTTAAATTTAAGTCACTACTATTTATCAAAATAATTGTTATGGACATTAGTATAAGTGTCATAAGTTATGTCATAAGTCATAATAATAATTATAGCCAAAACTGCAGTTACCGTTTATATTTTATAAGTTATAGTGTATAGTATAAGTCATAAGTATAGTAATACTATACACTAATAGTAATACTAATCTCACTGCAATAATTTACATTATTTTGGATTTCGGAGACAGCGGGAATTCCAAACTTCAGATAGACTCTAATGATAGGACCTAACTCTAACATTTAACTTACAACAACAAGCTTTGGTATTAACTAAAAATTTGACGAATTCGATTACGATGATAAGACTTGACTTGATAAGAATATGAATAAGAGTGTAAGTGTAAGTGTCGACAAATAAATGGTCAATGATTGTAAATTTTTAACTGTAACTTAGTATCCAGAAAAACATTTCTTTTTGTAAAAAATGTTGATAATCACAGCACAGCTTATAACGAATCAACAAATTAGTGGGCTATCAAACGTAATCGATAGTCATTTCCAATTCATTTTTGTTTTGTTTTAAAGATTAAATTTACTATAGTAGTCGATGGAAGATCCATTTTTAGTTCAGGTGGATTACTCCGTACTGCTTCTGTCACAGAGACGGGTACCCTTATGGCTACGGTGCTGTATTTATTATTATTATTTATTTTTTTTTCAACTTTAACTATTGTAAAATGTTATGTGTCTTAAATGTTATTTAGTGTCTTATAAAAATTAATTTAGAAATACTGCTCTGCGTTTGGATATCGTAAAATGGGAGAAACTGACTGAGATAGTGGTGAGGTTTTGCAAATTCAAAATCCAAAAAATGATAGCGATAATAATTAATAGTTAATAGTAATAGTCATAGTGATAATGGTAATATTAATAATAATAATAATAATAATACAAATCATTTTTTAAAATGTTAAGTTAACATTTCACTTAGTTAAGTTACTAATAATTTTAAAATTGGTAAATGTATAATTGAGACACAATTATTCAAACTTTAAATAAGTTAAAAGGGCTATGAACAAAGTGGTAGTTCGTCCGTCGAAAATCGATCATGACCATTTAAACACCCCTTTTATTCTGTGCGTGAATATAGCTGTTGGTGCGCTGATGGTTGATCAAGCCGATTCTGGCACGAAATACTCTGGTGCAGGAGGTGCAGGGGATGGATGGGACAACTCCACGTACATAGTTAACTCAGGCTTTTCTGGCTTGTCTTTTGTGCTCTGCAGCAGCTGTTCTGTTTGCACTATGTTGCATTCAGCACTTTTATAGGGAAGAGCGCCACAAGTCTTGATATGTGAGGACTATTTCCACATGCCCGGGTCCAAATGATTATTAGTGTTAAGGTAAACAAGGACCTATCCCCGCGGCATGTGAAAACTTTGTTCGGAGGACTGCACGGAGTTGGTCAACGGGCAGAAAAGCGGAGACACCAAAGTGATGTGAATCGCCCAGAGCATCGCAAGACACGAAGAACACCGCGGTCATTTACTGCACCAAATCCTGTACCAAGCCGTCTTGGCCCTATCTTGCTGCTGGACTCTTCCCAACTCTAATCCAAGTCATAGTGCAATTCATTTTAAACATCATACGGCTTATTTTTTTTTCTCCATTATCTACAATGTTCTGTGGTAATGGGCAAGCGGCAGGCGTGGATACCTTGGCAGCCGTTGTCACAAACCTGCACATAAGGGGCCGTCCATAAAGTACGTCACGCTCCAGAGGGGGGAGGGGGTGTAAGAAAGTGTGACAGGGGGGACGGGGGTCAGGCCGTGTGTGACGTCACACATTTATTTTTGTTTACATTTTATTTCTAATTTTTTTATTATTATTAGAATTTAATAGCTTTAAAAATAATTTTCACAAATTTTGTGAAACATTTGAATTAGTTTTATGTCAAAATAGCATGAAATGCGTATCTCCCGACTGTGTTGTTCACGATTCCTCTAGCTAGGAGCGCTAGTATGCTGTTGCGAAGCCTTGTTTTATGTATAGCCTTTCCGAGATCAACAGGAGTTTTCAAAGTACAACTATAAGATCTTTATCGTCCATCTTTGTAGACCAGCCTACTTGATCGAATTTGCAAAGTATGTCACTTATACTTTGCCTCACAAACAATGTCGAAGAAACATGCATGACAACACAGAGCTCGGGAGGATGTGCCAACCCAAACTGTTCCAGAATCAACTCAGATAAAACGCATCAGTCCTTTGAGAATCGCTGCTAGAAGGCAAAGGGAACTCGTGGCAGTTATTGCCAGAAGAGAAGATGCACACCCAGAGGATGTTGAGTGGCTAGATGAGGATGAAGTGGATCTGTCTGCAATCATCCTTCCAGGAAACGATGATTTGAAAGATTGATGCCAGTCGTAACTATGGATGAACACTTCACTTCACCATGGATGGATGATGTCCAGTGAATATTTTTGAATTAAACATAATTCACAGGCCCATAATAAACAGATTCAATATAGCACAAGAGTTTGTCACAAATTTTGTCAATCTAGTTTTTTTTTTAGTCAAATTGTTTTGTTTCCTTTTTATTATTTAATCACTGGGTGAGGTCACGTTTCGCTTATTTACTTCTTATCCTGTGTAAAAAAGACTGCACAATTTGAAATTATCTAAAACTTGACCTCACCTTTTGTAAATGAAAAAGCAGCAGATAAATGATGTGTATTATAATAATTGTCTAGTCTAATTTTTGCAATTTTTTTGTTTTCAAATTCAATCTAGATTGAGTTAATGCTTCAATGAATAACTGTGACAACTGTTGACAATTAAATATTCTACTATTGGAGTAATTTTGATAATGTGAGAGTTCTTTTAAGTGGAAATTTTATATTTTAAAACAGTTTAATAGTGAAGTGTGCTTTAGATTAAATTTTAATTAGGTGTTAATTTTAAAAAAAAAATTGTTCGAAAGTGTGACGTACTTTAGGGAGGGGGGGGGGTTCCGAGATTTGTGACAGTTTGTGACAGGGGGGGGGGGGGTGTTAAAAATTGTCAAAAATAGCGTGACGTACTTTATGGACGGCCCCTAAGCAGCTCACATCATAGGTA
This sequence comes from Lymnaea stagnalis, assembly GCA_964033795.1. Taxonomy (NCBI): domain Eukaryota; kingdom Metazoa; phylum Mollusca; class Gastropoda; family Lymnaeidae; genus Lymnaea; species Lymnaea stagnalis. Next base: position 363,982 of record CAXITT010000264.1, read on the forward strand.
GCCACAGGGTTGTTCATATATTTAAAGGAGCAGTCGTGATCGTGGTGTCCGGCAGCCCCCTGAGCGACCGAGCAGCCCTCAAAGAAAAGTAGACCTACTTAAATATTCTTCTATATTTTTTTTTTTTATCTATTTTCAGTTTTAATCTTTTAAATGATTTTTTTTTAAAGGCAGGGTTTCCCAACCTGGTCTGCTTGCACCTCTCCAAGGGATGCGAGATGGCATTTTTTTTTTTTGTTGGTTTGGGGGGGGGGGGGGGGGGGAGAAAAGAGATTATAAGAAGAGATATTCGCTTTTACTTTTAAGTTATGATATGAATATAAATGTTTTACATTTTTTAAATCATTAATTTTTTCCGTTATTTACTAACCAATAATTTGTTTATATTCTGAGTTCTACAGTTCTCTCTGCAATTCCATCAATCAATTAGACGGCCATCATTTTCACATTGTGCATTGTTTTTTTTCTCAAGGTTTGCAAGACTTCAGTCAAGAAATTCGTAGGGAGTTTGAGACAAATCAAATAAATCTTAGCGGATGCGGACGACAGTTAAGGTTGGGAATCACTGGTCTAAGGCTAAGAGTTAGAGTTTATATTTGTACCTCTCGTCAGCCCCTCTCCTCAGCCCTCCTCCCCCAACCACATATGCACACAAAATCTGCGCCTAATCACTTCAACTTATCGCCATTGTATTTGTAATTGCATTGTTAAACTTTATTATAACGTTGACTTGGCATTTTTCACATTAATCCATAACAATTACAGATGCCCAGAATATTTGGAAATTAAATTATTATATGGTATCAAATAACATACATTTTAATTATATTAAGAAAATTGCCTTCCACTTCGGACCGCGCCCCATACCAGGACTTACCACACCCGTGTAACAGTAACAGTGACGAGTCTAAATCTTTAAATAAATCAGTTTCTCAATTCGAAGTGGCTATTCGCACCCGGGTACCAGAAGAGAGAGGTTGGGATTAAAAAAACTATTTAAAATATTATTGTTGGGTTTGTAAGACAAAATGAGGTATCCAATGAAAAATAATTGAATGGACTATAATATAGTCTGTATGTTTGTAAACTTAATTCTTCAGTTTAACTAAAATAAACTACCACAAATGACATCCGAATAGCATTGAGTCTAATGAGACCCGGGTGCGAATGGCGGCGATGCGCGTCCGGGTCCATTTTGACTAAATCTGATCATGCATCATACTAAGGAAAAAAATTAAAGTGCAAACAAACGATATTGTTCCAAGACAAAGTAGCAATGTTGGATTTACTATAAGACTGAATGAAACCACGTCCTTTGGGTTACACATCACAAGGGGTGGCATACACAATTTCAAAAAATCATTGAAATTATAATTTAAATATTAAAGAGATCTATTGAACTTAGAGTAATACTAATCTGTACTTACATTATGTAGCCTACATATAATCACACCTGCTGTTTTTACTTTATTAAATGGCTAATATTCCTAGGGCATTCCAGATGGAAGTTTTATTTCTCATTTTTTTTAAAAAAATTCTCAATAAACTTTAACGGAATTTTTTTTTTTTTTTTTTTTTTTTTTTTTTTNTGTCACATAGGCCCATATTATTCCAGCTGTCACATAGGCCCATATTATTCCAGCTATCACATAGGCCCATATTATTCCAGCTGTCACATAGGCCCATATTATTCCAGCTGTCACATAGGCCCATATTATTCCAGCTGTCACATAGGCCCATATTATTCCAGCTGTCACATAGGCCCATATTATTCCAGCTGTCACATAGGCCCATATTAGATGTCACATAGGCCTGTATTGAGCTTGTTATTTTGTGCCACCCCACGCCATGAAAAGAAAATATTGATCAAATTTCGCCCCTTGATTGACTGCCACCCTATGTAATAGCTTGTTTTCTTTTCAACCTTGTTCATTTTTTCTTCTTCTAGCTAACTAGGGCATAATAATAATAATAAAATGATGAAATACACTGTACAGAATTTAGCCAATTTTTAAAGGATTTCCATTATCTCATAATAATGAGTAGCAATGGATGATACAATAAAATTATGCCTTGCGTCTTTCAATCTGTCTCTTTATCGCTACTCGCGCTCAAAATACCAGAAATGAGAAATATGACTTCACGTAGAGATGTCAACTTCGGTTGATGAAACGCTGACGAATTACGTCACACATTCAGCGTCTGAACAAAACCTCCTGGCGACACCGCTATATTATATAAGAATAAACAAATGTCACTGGGTTACGCTCTGTTCAGTGACGCCAGGGGCGAACCCCCCCCCCTTCTTTCTCCACTGTTGAGTGCAAAGATTTTGTTGTACAGATAGATATTCTTAAAACTTAATTAAAAAAAAAATCATTTTATTTATCAAGTAGGAGTTGAATTACGTGTAAAATGGACGTGTTTCTAATTAAGAAAAGAAAATCTGGTGAAAATAACGTATGTGGTGAACAAAATGTAATTACAATACATAAGAGTAAACTACGCAAGCATAAACTGTTTCATGGTCAGTTCTATTAGGAAAGGAATATAAAAAGAAAATGGTTTCAAGCCTCGTTTAAGCAGTAAGAATTATTTCAAACTGAAGCTCAACATTTCTGCCCAAAAGTAAACAGTCCTGGTCCCAAGTGTTTTGATTGTGGAAATGTAAGTTCAAAGGAAAGTAGGCCTACATTACCTGACAAATGAACCTGTCAATTTAACCTCAAAGAAAAGTTACGTCGTTGATCGAACTTTTGTTGATAACAACAAAAGGTATCGACGTGCTGTTGCCGAAATCTTGCCGTTCCAACAACATGACGGCTTTCATTTGGATAAAGAAGTTATTAAAATCCGTCTGGAAGAAAGGACAATTATTTGAATGCGTCTTAAGGCATGTCTGATAGCATTAAACTGGAATTTTTTTTCAAGAAGATAATACTTGCTTTATTTACTTTGCCATAAGACAAGCCACAGATATCAGTGGCTTAGCGCAATTACTGATTTGTAGGCGGTTCTTTTTCCTACCAGGAGAGAATTAGAGTTTTTAAAATCGTGCTCATATTTTCCATTAAGTTAAGTACTCATAAATAACACTCACATACTTTTTGGACATGTAGGCTACATTATTATAAAACCCATGTATTACAATCAAAATGAAAAGTTTTGCGTGAGATATGTTGTGTCATTATCAGTGGCGTAGAGAGGGTGTTTGGCGCCCGGGGACAAGATTCGCGCCCGGGGACAAGATCCATTTTAAAGCGCCCCCTTTTCTTTTTTTCAACTCTCAAACCCATTATTTTTACCAATAATATAATATTAAATCACATTTTGGCGCCCCTAACTAGCTTGCGCCCGGGGACATCTGTCCCCCCTGCCCCCCCATCGCTACGCCTCTGGTCATTATACATTTCATTATTGCACTTAAAGTTTGTGTCCGAATGTTCAAAATGGTTTAACTTAACCCCCCGATATACTAGTAAAGCTGGCTTATTGTGTCGCGATATGTTTAACGACCAATGAACAGTTTGGAAAGGTCTGCTCTAAGGCCTACAAGAGCCAAACCTGGCACCTGAATACACTTTTCGGGAGAAATCTCCCAACCTTCGAGATAGGATGTTTATGGCGAGAAGGGTGCCATACATGGCCCACAGGGGCGTGGGAAGGGGATGCGGAGGAGCGGTCCACCCAGGGCGACATTTTTTTTTTAATGGAGGGTTGGCATTGTCGGCCAACTCCAGATTTTTCGTCGTGGATGGGGCGGGAAAAAAAAATCTTTGCCCGCCCCCGAAAGACACTGTCTAAATGATTTGGTCTGACCGCCTCGTCAGAATGCCGCTCAACCAAATACCAAACGTCACCACAAGCCCGCAGACGCCCTACAATCTGCAACAGTAAAATGAACTCAGGGTTCAGGGCCAGAGAAAGGCCACGCAAGCATTGGTTGGATCAAGTGTGTTAATTAAGGATATATATATATATATATATATAATATATATATATATATATATATATCCATTAAGTCCAAAACTGGGGGAGGGGCTGGGAGTTGTCGCTTAGACTCGTGTAAGATTACTTTACTTTGTGTTGAGTGTTGATTTATGTGACGTCTGAAAGTTGTGAAACGTATCATTATTGAATAATTATTCCTAGACCAAGGTGGACAGCCTTCCTCCAAAGTAGCCACATCTGTGGCGAATGAAAATTCGCCACACTGTATAAAAATCATAAAACACCATTTAATCAAATTAAATGAGAACAATTAGTGCCGAAGGCGGCGCCTCTGTTTGATTTCATATATTTTAAACTGTTGTTTGTTCGTCGAAGAAGACTTCGTGCAACACGCACGTTGTTTTGTTGCGTCCCCCTTTTTTTTCAGGGTTATCCCATACTTTGCTTCTCTTATTTCCTTTTACTCACTCTGGTATCGTGAGATATATCTTATATTAACCACCACTCAGTGGCGTAGGAAGGGGGTGCGGAGAAGGCGTCATTTTTACCCAGCTGCAGAGTTTTTTTCATAGAAGGGTCAGCAAAAATCTTGGCTCGCCCGACCCCCGGAGGCACTCACCCTAGCTAAGCAACTAACATAATTAATGATATAGGTCTAACGTCTATAACATAGAGAAAATACGTTTCTTTCCAGATCCAGTGATAACATAAAAATTTGGGTCTCTCTTTTCCAGTTTTCATATAAACCGGACTTTTTATTTACTCCCATCCTTGCTATGTTATCTCACTACGACAGTCGATAAATAGCCACCATTTGATGATAGCCATCCTAGATTATAAGATGTTCGAGTTGTCTTGTTTTCCCCTTACTTCTCCTCCCCCCCCCCACCACACACTTTTCTATAAATTGTTATGTAAGAATATATACAAGAAATGTCTATTAAAACATGACCTCATAACACCTATGTATCAGATCAAATTTTAAAAATTGCGGATCGTTTGACGGGGGGGGGGGGGTCCCTAAAATGTGAGGGGGCCCTAGGCACTTGTCTCATTTGCCGTTAGTTTAATCGACACTGGCCAAAGTTTGGCGGGTTATTCCTAAGTAATTAATCCATCTGGAAATGATCTCATGTGCAATTTCAAAACCTGTCAACCGTTCCATCAAACTTAAAAGTTTGGGAAGCGCTGAACTATTAAAATGAGTCGACTCAACTCAAAACGTCTCACACACTTTTTAACTAAAATGTTGGCAGAAACAAAATTCCACTATCAAAATGCCAGTTGCATGACATTGTCTCAAATGAGTTTGGACAGCATACTAGACAAGATTACTCATTCATCAAAGTAGGGCCAACGTAATCTCTAGCCAGAGAATTTTTGTAAAGCGGGATTTAGAATAAATATTTTTTTAAACATATATTATTACTTATTATATAATTTTGTTTAGTAGAGCACATGTTTTTGGTTGTTTTTTTTGTTTTTTAAAGGGGGGTGGGGTTGTGGGTGGGGGGAATTGATCATGTGGGTTTCAAGATGCTGTGGGGCACATAATTAAACAAAACATGTTATATGCTATAAATAGATTAATTCTGTACCCATGGTATTCTTAGCAATGTTGACTGGTGCTTTTTTTGACTACGGCTTTCCTGTAAGATATACCGGACAGACGGAGGGCTATTTAATCTTAGGAGACTGCAAGCCATTACGAAATTTAAAGAAACAGTTATCCCAAGAAATATTGCTTGGTGATTACTGCGCCATAAACGCCAGCTTGGAAACGAAAATCCAGCAAGTACTTGGTCACTTTGATACGGCCTGCGACAACTACAACAAGGTCTTGCTCCAGCCAGCTCCAGGAAAAGCTTACAAAGAACTGAAATATAGATGAAGTGACATAATCTAGCAATGGATAAATTCACATACCATGGGCAGCACCCTCTCTAGGTCAGAAACAATAAATAAGGAGAAAAACAACCAAATTTCCTATGCAAATGTTGCAGTTGGAGGGCTCCGCAAGAGTGTTAGGACGCGAAGTGGTCTCAGTCTTGTACTACGCTGGAAGTATATAGGGCAATCGTGTTAATCACTCTCCTATATACTAGCGAGACGGGGACAGTGTACAGCAGACATGCTGACAGCCAAACCATTTCCACCTACGCTGTCTACGTAAAATTCTTGGCATAAGGTGACAGGAAAAAGTTCCTGATATAGAGGTCCTATAACGGGCTGAATTTATCAGTCTCCACGTGCTGCTACAAAAAAAAAAGGAAAAGCCCGATTTCATCAGTTGTGCCTACTCATAGCAACATGTAATTCATCATGTGTGCCTACTCATAGCACTATGTAATTCATCAGGTGTGCCTACTCATAGCACCATGTAATTCATCAGGTGTGCTTCCTCATAGCACCATGTAATTTATCAGGTGCCTACTCATAGCACTATGTAATTCATCAGGTGTGCCTACTCATAACTCATAGAACCGTATAATTCATCAGGTATGCTTACTCATAGCACCATGTAATTCATCAGGTGTGCCTACTCATAGCACTATGTAATTCATCATGTGTACCTACTCATAGCACTATGTAATTCATCAGGTGTGCTTACTCATATCACCATGTAATTCATCAGTGTGCCTACTAATAGCACTATGTAATTCATCAGGTGTGCCTACTCATAACTCATAGCACCGTGTAATTCATCAGGTGTGCCTACTCATAGCACTATGTAATTCATCAGGTGTGCCTACTCATAGCACCATGTAATTCATCAGGTGTGCCTACTCATAGCACTATGTAATTCATCAGGTGTGCTTACTCATATCACCATGTAATTCATCAGTGTGCCTACTCATAGCACTATGTAATTCATCAGGTGTGCCTACTCATAACTCATAGCACCGTGTAATTCATCAGGTGTGCCTACACATTGCACCATGTAATTCATCAGGTATGCTTACTCATAGCATCATGTAATTCATCAGGTGTGCCTACTCATAGCACTATGTAATTCATCAGGTGTGCCTCCTAAGAGCACTATGTACTATGTAATTCATCATGTGTGCCTACTCATAGCACCATGTAATTCATCAGGTGTGCTTACTCATAACACCATGTAATTCATCAGTGTGCCTACTCATAGCACTATGTAATTCATCATGTGTGCCTACTCATAGCACCATGTAATTCATCATGTGTGCCTACTCTTAGCACTATGTAATTCATCATGTTTACCTACTCATAGCACCATGTAATTCATCATGTGTGCCTACTCATAGCACCATGTAATTCATCAGGTGTGCTTACTCATAGCACCATGTAATTCATCAGGTGTGCTTACTCATAGCATCATGTAATTCATCAGGTGTGCTTACTTATAGCAACATGTATGTAATTCATCATCCACACACTCAAACAGACCATGAAACAACAGCCACTGCAAGAATAAATGACACACAGGTAGGGTCTACTTGTTTATTTTATTTCAAACTACAGCAGAGGCAGTCATTAAATTTGCTGACTGGTGGCATTATTTATAGTCTAATCTTAAGTTTATATAATATAATAAATGCCTTTATGATTAAAATGATTTCTTTTGGAAAGCCTCAGGATACTTTCTGACAAAATTAGTATAGACATTTGACTAATTTGATGTTGATTGTGTATTCATTGATTTTTATACCAATTTAGGGCAAGAAGAATCCACCAATTTCTTTCTTTCTGCTGTAACCGTTTCGGGTTGCATTCAAGTGCCTACGTCCTATGAACGGAGAACAATTGCATGAATATTAATTAAGGCATAATTTCAAATTCCACAAATGTATAATAATGTATTTGATTAAAATACTTTTTTCCACTTTCTAATATCAGGACATCTTTTATAAATACACCAAATTTTAACAACCCAAAATGCTGAAAGAAGTAAAAATACAATATACCATAAAGGGTGTTCTTGTTCCTAACAAATTTAAGTTACATGCACTTTTTAAAATAATTACATAAATATTAAGGATAATTGCATTTGAAACATAGGTATATATTAATATTTAATTAAGAAGTATTAATGCTAAAGTGGCTAAATCATCAACATTTTAAGAGGGCATATGATAGTTTTTTTCTGAAAGTATTTTGTGCAGACTAATGCTTAGATTAGGGTAATACTGAACTTGCAAATGATAGCCATAAATTGAAGTCTATTAAAGAAAATTCAAATCAACTTCAAATTATATAAATAAATTATTCTAAAGATACATTCTTAACAGAAACATAAAGTGTACATCATTCTGTAAACTGCAAATAGAAAGACTAAATCAGGTTTAAATTTTATTGTACATCTGTCGGGTGATTGAAATTTTTATAACAAAAACATGCATAATTAAACTAAAAATAATCATGGTCTATGAAGCCTGATGACAGACTACTGAAAATTAAAAAAGACATAAATTTTCCTAACTGTGAAATAGCATTAAATGGACATTAAATTAAATATCACACATTCAAATTGAACAGTTAAGAACAGAAAAATCCTCCATCTGGTTTTCGCGAATATCCTTTGTTGGTTGTCTCAATGTGATGGCTCTCTGTTTTCAACAGCAATAAAATGAAAAAAAAAATAATTGAAGTTTAAAAAAACATAACACAATAATTACAATAAAGAAAAACAAACTGTAACATTAATTAATTTGAGTTCATTAACAGACAAGGAAGTTTTTTAAAATTCTATTATCTACAGAATTTTACTAAGATAAAAAAGGCCAATGATAAGCCTAATATTTTTTTAAAAAGTAATGAAATATTTTTTAATTTCAAATGTCGAAACAAGAAATGAATAAATCTTTTAAGATCTTTCACTATTATCAGTGAAATTGAAATTAAACATTCATAACTATGATATACTTAAACTTTTAACAATAGCAGTTCTGTTGCACTTAAAAACTACAAATTAAGAATTTTAAACTGCTTAAGTCAACATATAAGAATGACCTGCAAAGTATAAACAATAAAATGTTACTCACCTATAGCTGTCTTTACACTGTTAATGTTTTCCTTTTTGGTTTGCCCACTTATAATGAGAGGATGATTCAATGGCATTTTCTTCTCAGGTAAAGGCTTTACTCTGTTCTTTAGTACTCGACTATTGGAAAAGTTAGACAGAAGTAAACCCAGAACAATTGATTGTCCAAGTTTTAAGCAATATTTAGTACATGTACACTTATTTCGTATCCGGAAATTTGTTTGAAAAAAATTTCTTCAACGGAAAATTGATACACGGAAATTTGATAGAATGGAAATTTTGTCTAATCTTTGTTTCAGTTCACATGTTAAAATTTGGCGTTGAATTTCTTTTTGAATGCATTATTTTGTTTTACAATATAGTATAGTGCGTTCAAAAAGAAATTTGACGAAAATTTTAACATGTGAACTGAAAAAAAGATTCAACCAAATTTCCGTTCGATCAAATTTCCATCGATCAATTTTCCACCGATGAAATTTCTTTCAAAAAAAATTCCGGGAACCCATTTATTTAGCTGTTATAAAAGTAAAAACAACAAATATTGAATTTATCTTTTCATTTTAAGTATAAGTACTATAACTATAAGGCATTTTAATTAATATTTTAAATCTATAAAATAGATTTTAATATGAAAAGAGACTGCATAGAAATATAATTTTATGTTAGATATGGATAAAATATTTTATCTGATTTAGATATGTATAAAATATTTTATCTGATCAAATTACATGCATTAGAGAATAATTAAGGAGGAAGTGAAATTTTTTTGTTTTTCAACTTTTTACACTCAGTACTTTGAAAGCTTAAGTATAGTTGGACCAAACACACTATTTTATTAACTAGGCCTAAGCCTAAGCCTACATAAAAGTATGAATACTGGTATTAATAATTTAAAGTTTATTTATCTCCTCTAGAATGTTTAGGGACATATATTTCTTAAAAATATGAGGTATAGAAAGGGAAGTGCTCTGACTGCCCTAACTCTAACCATGCCATAATATGATGGTAGTTTTATAATAAATTAAATTTCCTGACCTCATTAATGCAGGACCCTTCTGCATGTCCTGACAAATAAGTGCAATGGACAACACATTTAAAAAAAAAAGTATTGTTCAGAAATATAATTGTTTTATAATTTTTAAAATCTTACCCATGGTCATCACTAAAGGTTTCATGTTGAAAAACAACCTCATTTTTGTCCTTTAGTAGACCTTCATGATGATTGTATGTTGATTTCAGAACAAAATCAAGATCATCATTAGGAGCAAACGGGTCAAAGTGGTAAGCCTCATGTCTTGCCGAGGAAAGGGTATGTTGACCACTTATCCGTAACCATGGCAATTGCCTTTGGGCTAAATGAGTTGGCACTGGGTAGCAAATAGTCTGTTAAAGTATTAAACATATTAGAATAGTAGGTCTGTATCATGCATAGCCCACAACAAACATATTCACCCCATATCATAGGCTCTATCTTATCTATTTAATTAAATAATATTTATTATTAATTAATAGTCCTATATATATAAGAATGAGCTATACTGACCGTAACACCAAAGAACCGAAAAGATTTAAATACGTTTGGATTCTTAAAAACAATCTTAGTTATTTTCTATCATTTTAAGGAAATCAAATAAATTTAAATGCAAAAAAATAACTTAAATGCGCTTTTATTTTTGTAAAAGTATTAAGGAACTATTTTAAGCATTTTATCCGAATGTAAAAGTTGTGAAAAAAAATTAATAAACAAAATTATTGTCTAAGAATTACATCATAATAACATTTATCTGGAAAAACCAAACCTCAGTTGTTTTTAGTGCATTTTTTAGTGCATTGTTAATATTGCGAAATAAAATTAAAATTAATTTGTTCTAAGTTAGCCAAAACTCTTAAGTTTCTTTGATTTAATAATTGGGCGTTACAAAATTGATAATGTATTTCGCTCTTCTTAAAAGTTAAATTAGTAAATATAATTTATTGCTTTTTAAATGTTAATAAACACACAAACATTGTAGCTTTGTATATGTAACATTTAGTAAGTTTTTACTTTTTTTAATTCCAAAAATATACTTTTATTAAATTTATAAAGTAATAAAATCTAAACCTTTAAATATACTTCTAATAAGAAAATGCAGTTTAAGTCAATCAGTGCAGCGAAACTTCATAGCCAAATAGCATTCACTAATCCACTTATAACTCATCCAAATAAGAACAACCCATATGAAGTGCAAAATATGTTGGTTTGGGTATGGAAGGGACTACAATCCAGTGGAAGATTGTATTAATTTTATTTCAATTGGTGGGGGGAGGGGGTAGGTCATTTTGCCCAAGGCAGCACAAGCTACGTCTCAAAATAAAGGAATGGATTTGATAAATAATTAACCCTCTTTGGTACATACATGTCGGGGGTAGGAAATAGGAAGTGTGCATTTTTACATGGATGTTAATATATTTAAATACTATGGATTGACAGTTGTGAAAATAGAGATGTTACAGTCTCTTTTTACATATAAACATATGTTTACCAACTATGAAAATCAATGGCGTTAACAAAACGTGGGTACATTTATTTAAGTATGCCCATGAATATCAAAACCAAATTATTTTGCACACTTGAAAATTTAATTTTGAAAAATGTAGATGGGTTAATATTTTCTTTAAAAAAATGAAAATAAGTTTTTGTTTTTACATTGCCAAAAGTAAGTGGGTGCGTATTTTTATTGTTAACAATTTTAAAAAAAGACACTCAAGTCTGTTTTAGACGTAAAATACGGTTGCGATATTCTTCTTTAAATAAAAGAATTCTTTGTTTTCTGATGATTTTCTGATAATGTATAACTAAAAAAGCATCGCCGCTATTCGGACCCGGTTCCCTTTAGACTAAATGCTATTCGGATGTCATTTGTTGCAGTTTATTTTAGTTAAACTGAATAATTAAATTTACAAACATATAGTCCATTCAATTGTCTTTAATCTGATATCAAATTTTGTTGTACAATCCCTACTATCAAATTAAAACTACAATAATATTGGCTGGTTTTGAGTTAGCGGTAAGGCCGATGATGTGTTCTACGTTATATAGGTCACAGAGGTTCCCCCAGGTTCATTTCTGTCTACAGCGCCATCTACAGTACCATACTAAAAAGATTTCAATGTTTGTATTTAGATAATGCACGTTTTTGTTTTCTTATTTTAAATTTTTTGTTAAATTGGGGAGGGGTACTGGAGAGGGGTCTCCTCTCCCTAGAGAGTTTCTATGTTTCTTATTTTGGTATTTAAATCACGGGGAGGGGTCTCCCCCGCAGTTCCTAGAAGATCATTCCAAATATGCAATTTAATAATTAATAGTCTTCCTTTTTTACCCAAGTTTCAACATACCGGTATTTTGATTCAACTATTAGTTACAGCAATTTTGGCGGGCGTCTTTTTTTTTTCACCAGTGTTGGTTCTTGGGGTATCAGCAAGGATGTGTTTCTTTTTTCCTTTCTTTTGAAACGTGTAAGTTTAATTTTAATACAAATTAATGGAAAATTTCATTTTAATATAATTCATATTAACCGAATCGTTTATGAGGCAAGTAGTGCTCAATAAAGAACAAGATGTTATGTGACACATGGTTCGGGTCCTTCAAAGAATAGATCTATTCACCCTAGTCCAGTGTTGGGATTCCCCAATATGACATCACTGCGCTTAGGGTGAGAAAACTCTTGGCAAAACCCATACCGTTAACTCAAAACTTACCATGACCATAGCCATAGCCATAGTCATAATCCAAATATTTTAAATATTTTTTTAATAAACCCAACCTCTCACTTCTGATACTGGATCCGAATATCTGCAGCCATATAGTTACTTAGTATTATTTACTATAGTAGTATAGTATAGTCATAGTATGAATATTAATAAATAAATTATATACTATATAAAAAATAGTCTTACCTCAGGTTCTCTCCTTCCCTGGAAGTCGTCATCGTTTTGGAGCTTTGGAAAGGGATATGGATTTCTACTTGACTGTGCCATTGCCATTTTTTCTACTTCAATAAATTATGATGTTGCTTAATATATATACCGTATAATGTTAAAACACTCAAATATAAGATGGTACCCTTTAAGTTATTTCGACGTTTTATGTTTATGTGATCCTTTGTAAAGGGATCACAACGTAAAAACTTAAACGGAAGTTGAAACAATTTCCATAGAAACAATATACTCTCAATTCCTACTATCATTAATTTTGATGATGTCTTCTAATTAATAAAAAATAAATATATATATATTTTAAATAATTTTTAGTTTAACTAGTATTTATTGTAGGAAAAATATTAGAATTAATATTGACTTAAATAACAAAAGATAGGGTTTTGGATACGAGATTTTGTTATTTTTAGATCATTAATTTACCCGATTTTCTACTGCCGCTGTTAAAGAATGAGAGTCGTGTCGCATTAATTCTGACTATGCGTTTGAAATATGGAATATTGTGTTTCGGTATTGTGCACAATTTTACCACACTTGTTTTAAATAAACCTCATAGAAATTAAAGTTATATTAAAGTTATAATGAAAACGTACCATCATTAGAATAAACTAAGGCTTAGGAGGCCAAAATCAGGCAAAATGATACACTCTTCACTCGTCACACTCACACACAGTGTTGACAGTTGATTGAGTCAGTTGTCACTCAGTTATGTTGTGTCACACTTATGTAGTGCCTAGTCTGACTTGACTACTCACCATCGCAGACTCAGTGGATAATTCATACTTCAAGTCCATAGCCTACTACTAGTCATGCTAATATATTTTACTTAAAATTACTATTATTAGAAGCTATTACTATTATTTACCATTAGTTTTAGTATAATTATATATTATTATATTATGATATAAATATAGTAATATAGTATAGTGATTATAGTATAGTGTTAGTGTTATAGTCATAGTCTAACTTATAATTAATAAATAAGCCATGCCATACTATATTTTGGACGACACCCCCCCCCCTCCCACCTCGGTCACACATCTCACCCCACCCACAATATATGTCAGTCACAAAATTCAAAATGAGTCGCGTTTGAAAGTTTGATAAAAAAAATTTGTTAACAAAATTAACAACTTAATTAAAGCTAAGTAAATCGAAACACATTACATTATTTTCATCTACTGTCAGAATACATCCATTACTTACAACAGAAAGTTCAACATCCACATCAGTCAGTTTCATGTTTCTCCTTCTTCTATATTTTGAGCACCCATGCACGATCAATGAATGTGTATGAAAATAAAAATTTAAAAACATGTGTGACTTCACACAAGATCTTTACCCCCCTCTCCCTATCTCACTTTGACCCGCTTCCACCTCCGGAATTTGACACAATTTTATGGATGGCCCCTTCAATTAACAGTAAGTAATAGGAGAGGACTGCGATCAGGTTAAAGCAAATAAAACAAAAACCTAGGGAACCCTGCAAAACTGGCAAAACTAAAAGTCTAACAGTAACTGTACCAATAAACTAAAGAATGTATCTGCAAGAAACCTTTATCAGTACACAGACCAGTGCAAATTAAAATAAAGACACAAGAAAAAAATAATACTTATCTTAGGTTGTGCTAGAGATAACAACTTGATAGAGAACTCTGAGTAGGTAAGGCAATTAATATTAATAATTATAGTGTAGGAAAAGGGAAAAAAGAAAGTGGCATAGATAACTTCTTAAGATAAGAGATATATAAATTCACCTGCATGACCGACTGCATAGCTAGAAAAAAATAATGACTTTAAAGTAAGCAATTTGCTGTGATAGACTGTTCCAAGCTCTATTCAATCTTGGATGGTGAATAGTGATAGCCAGCTTTGAAAAGTTTTTGTGAAATACTGACATTTAAGAGTTAGGACATAAATATAATTTAATTAATTTTGTTTGTAGTTTTGTTATTAAGGTGCAGACTTGTGATCAAGTGTAATTTATAATTCTTTTGGTGCAAAGACATTCATTGGATGACATTACATTTAAAACAGCATTTTGGTCTTAAAACAAAAGCTCAGTTTTGTTTTTTTGAACATTAAGTGTTACCATTTTGCATCAAACGCCTCATCATGGTTTGTGGTTTCAAAAACTGCCAATGGGAATTCTTGGTTCTGCTTGCATTATCACCTCTCACACTGTTAAATGAAGTAGAGGCAGAGCCATTGCAAGTGTGTCATTTGGTAAGTATAATTAATTGTGGTTTTAACACCTCCATTAATATAGGTAAATTTAAATGTATCTAAATCTGTATCAATATGTGTCAACACAAATGTTGGTTCAAAATAAGAAAATTAGATATTCTTAACAAAGTTCTTTTATGACTTGCCTTATGAACAGTTTTCAAAATAATGTTTACAAGTTTTTAAAATTTTCTTCATCTTTACTATTTCATTTGTTACATAATAAGTATGTAAACAAAATTATTTTCTTTATTTTGTTCTATCCTTTTTCTTTTAACCACTTCGCTACCGATGGCGTCGACGCGATGTCACGGTCACCCACTTTCAATTACCAAGGACGTCACATCGTCGTAATAACAAAAAAGTTAAAGAACTTTTCTGAAATACCAAGGATGGCACGTCGACGTCAAATTTCAATGCTATATATTTCCTTATTCGTAGAGAAGTTAAAAAGCAAATCAGATAGAGAATGAAATATACCGAAAATTTCATCTTTTAAGTTTTTTTATTGCCGAGTCTGCAAAAATCGAAGCCAAAGACCAGTGGTAGCAAAGGGGTTAAACTAAAAAAAAATTTAAAAAATGAAAATGAATACATTTATTGTCAGTAAAATATGAAAATTGGTCTTCAAATTTAAATGGGGGATTTTTTTTATGAGCCATACAAGTAGTGTTGGATGGCCACTGTATTTCTTCTTTAATAAAAAAAAAATTGATATTGTGTGAGGCTTAGCCTAATTATTAATTCTAAAATTTGTATTTGATTTTAAGATTTTTTCATAAAACATTGTTTTATTGCTTTTATTTTCTAAACAAATCAATTTTTTTCCTGTTATTGTGAGACCTTTCAAAATCTTTATAATAGCATGTTTTAATTTAAAATTTAAATATATATACTTGAGGATGACCTGAATCTCAGCTACACCAAAGAAAATGTTCTAACCTTTATTTTATCAGAAATTTCTCACTATCTTTTAAAAAAATGTATTGATTTAGCTGCCCACTAATTTATTGTGTACTTTGTAAAGGATGAGTACCATTATGTGTATACTGAGTGTGACACTGAGGGTGGTAGATGGAGGGTGTCTGTACCAAAGAACCCTGGATCCTGTATTCCAGGCACATCTCCTGGAACAGCAATGCGAGGAAAAGAATGCAGTAAGTTTGTTCTTTAAATACAAAGCCATTTTTTTAAAAATAAGTTTTGGATTCATAAACTTTTTATGGTGGTGAATGTTTTGAAATACTGATCAGTGGTAATTATAAATACTTAAGAAATTTAGGATTCAGCTCAAATCGATAAGTTCAAGAATATCTGATGTCTTATATTACACTTATTTGCAGAAGTTTTGTAATTATAATGTTATACAGTCGAACCCGCTTATCTTGACCTCGGTTAACTAGCCAACCCTGTTATGCTGACGTTTTTGATGTGGAACCGCCAAATTCTCTCTTTGTCTTAGCATTATCTGCTCTGTTATGTAGATTATTTTATGTTGCCAAATTTGCCACTTTACCTCAGCTATCTCAATCCCCATGACCAATCGCCAGCTTTTGAACTCCGCAAGAAGAAATAGCAAACAACAAATAAACAAATTTTTCATAATTAAAAATAATTATTTATTTCTCAAAATACAGGACTTGTGTTTTAGACTGAACCTAGAAGTAATTTAAATAAATATGTTTTTAATTCAAGGTTTAAAAACCCAGTAAAGTCCATATTATAAATTATCATAATTTGCAGTGTGCGAAACGTTGCCATGGCAACCCTCCACGATCACTTGCATAATGGCTATGCTGTGGTACTATGTCAAGGTTTCATTCATAAGAAACTTCCTCTGACACCCCCCCCCCCCCCCCCCCCCCCCCCCCCACCATACACACCATTGGTCAGGGAAAGCTTAAATTAATTAGTTATGTGGCAAAGTTGAAAGTTCAAAATAAGTAGTCTCTAAATATTATTTTAGTAAATAAGGGATGCGTTGCCTTATATAAACTATATAGTCATTGCGCAAGACACTATCAGCAGAATGAGGTCACAAAATGTGGTGGCTTCGTCCATAGTAGAAAATACCAAACGAACTCGCACTTTAAAAATTCGTAGCTCAGAAAGTACTAAAGTTAAAAAGTTGATTCTGGTTTCATTTATTTAATTTGAAATTTGCTCTAAATAACTGTAATATTTAAAAAATTATTTATAATTTTTTTTGTACTGAAGTACCTGCATTTATTAATGCACATCATGTACATAAAGTAATTTAAAGGACATGTTAATATATTGCGGCCATATTGGTTTTTGGTTATCTCGATCATTGTTTATCTTGACTCATTTTGGCAAACACCGAGGCCGTCGACATAACTGGGTTCGACTGTACTTTAATGTCAGAAGTATGGAAGGGAGTTAACTAATTAAAGTTTTTGTGTGTGGATGGACAGTAACAGGTCCCTTTCTTTGATTGAAATTTTAAGATTTTGCTTGCAACACTGGTGAATATCTGGACATCCAAGGTGACCAAGAGTGTCACCCATGCCCGGCAGGTTCCTACTCCTTGGGTGGAGGTGTCAGATTCAGTGATTGGGACAAGCTGCCACTTGGCTTTGCTGTCAAACTTGAGCACATTAGCCAGGTCGGAATGAATAGCTGGAGGAGACGAATCAATGATAGGGAAAATTGCTCAAGGTAATGAATAACTTTTTTAAAAAGCCTGCATTAACATGCTATAACCTTAAAAGCAGTTTTGTGTGTTTTAATGCACACATCTTAATAGTATTTGAGATAACACAGTCGATTGCACAATGAGAATCAATGACAAATGCCTACCAAACTTCTTGGACTCTCTGGCCACACTAGCAAATCATAACATTATTCACTAGAACAAACATTTAACATTGTAAAAAACCTTTCAATTACAAAAATGTTTTGCATTGAGAGCTGTTTCTTTACAAATATCTTCTTAGAGTACTAGTGCAGCTAATCAGTATTTATGAGTTTTTCTTTTCAACACCAACTTCGATTGATAAAAAAAAAAGTGTTGGATGCAATAGTACTGGATAGTTTACACTCAATGCAAGTTAAAAAAAATAATTTAAAAGAAGGCTCCAATTCTCTTTAAAATATAATTTAAAATGTATTATATTATTTCCAATCTTGGGGGTTCTTTTTCGTTAAATCAGTTAATAAAGAAAAATCCTAAGAGGTGTATTGAGTTCAAGGCATGACATGAATACGTGTTTAAAACCCAGCAATATTATTGGGGAAAAAAGCCAACACAATTCCAGGAAGTCTGGATAGCAGTGACTCGTCAGAGAAGAAGTAAAACTTGTACGCATTTCCGCTGCCCTTCAGCTACACCATCTATGGTTAAGGTTACATGTAGTAAACCCTACTGAAATAAAAATCTGTAAATGGTGTTTAGAAAGTTGTCTGACATTAAACTTAGTGTAACTTCTGCAAATCCTGGAATGCAAGTGGTGCCAAAATTTTTCAATAATTTGACTTTCTTTTGGTTCCACCAGCAGTGTTCAGGCTTAATAATTTTTATGTATGAAACTTCCAGTAAGATTACACCATTATGAAATTTCCATTAAGATTACACCTTCTCACGATGACATTGGATGCCAACAATGTTCTGCCATCTTGTATTAAAAGCCCTGTGGGTATAAGGAGCTTTTAAGCTACTGGTAATAGAAGATTCATTGCTATCATGACTTTATGCAAAAAATGATAACTAACTAGCTAAATATTTATTTTGGCTGAGATTTTTTGTTATGTGATATAAAAATAATGATTTCTGATTGTAACCGCTTCCTCTGACACCCCCCAACCCCCATGCACACAGACTTTTCAACGCTTGAAAATGATAATTTTGTCTTCTGGCAAGCATATGGTTTAGATGGTCAAATTTTGTGTAGAGACTCTTTGATTTAAGTGACAGAGAAAATCCATACTGCATATATTATCATGTTTTTGTGCTCTCAGTTGAATGGGAATTAGAATTTCTCAAAGATGAATGAGAGAGTCTGTTTTCTATCATTTTGTCACATCCTGGCCCTGTGGGTTTTCCATAAATGACATATTTTGTTTCTCTCAGGCTTCTTACACTTCTCTTCATTATCTATTGTTGTTGTCTCACTCTGCTGTATTGATTTTTTTTACAAAATTTACTTTTTACGGCTTTTGAATCCCTCAAGGCATGTAACCTGATTAGATAAAAAAAACAACAAGGTCCGTAAAGGGAACTATTTTTGTTGAAATTCAACACTTGCACTACATTTCAGCTATGAATTTATGTTGTTTTTATTTGAAAATCAGTTTAAATCTAAGCAGCCATTAGAGAAACCAGCAGACAGATTATTCCTATCACATTTTTCAATTAAAGTCAGTCTCCCCCCCCCCCCCCCCCCCCAATCAGTCCTATATCTCCCACCATCCTCCTCAAAATATGGTAATCAATAGATTTTTAATTAAAACTTGATTGCTTGATGCAGCTTCTATTCTCTTTCGACTGTGATTTTTAAAATGTAGTTGTAAGTGTGCTATACTTACTGTATATTGTAAGTAGAGTCGATCTAGTCTATAAGTTTTGAAATAAAAATTACAAAATGTGCTATGACTCATCGATAAGACGAGGGTAAAACTTGGGGCTTTGAAATTCTGTGATTTTTACTTAGCACGGATTATACTAAACTATGGCTGATGTATAATTGACTCCAGACTTATCACACCAGATGCTTATATCTAAATCTCCTTCTGTGTGTGTACCCAGCATCTGGGTTAACGTACAGCCCCTGGTAGGTACACTAGCACAACTGGTAATTCAAAATCGCCCTGCATTCAATAATACTGTTAAAACTGGAACTGACCCCGGGGATGATTCGATTTTGCCTTTTAAAATGAAGTTTACACCAAAAATTTCTCGACTTACACAAGAGTATATGTGGAACATATAGTAATGTGTTTTCTGTTATTTCTTCTAACCCCTTCCCCATTATCATGCTCAGTCTTATCATAAACCCACCAGCCACATTTCACAACTGTCACAGCATATCATTATAAACCCACCAGCCACATTTCACAACTATGTCAAGGCCTATCATTATAAACCCACCAGCCAAATTTCACAGCTATGTCACAGCCTATCATTATTAACCCACCAGCCAAATTTCACTACTATGTCACAGCCTATCATTATAAACCCACCAGCCAAATTTCACTACTATGTCACAGCCTATCGTTATAACCCCACCAGCCACATTTCACTACTATCTCACAGCCCATCATTATAAACCCACCAGCCATATCTCACTACTATTATAAACCCACCAGCCAAATTTCACAGCTATGTCACAGCCTATCATTATAAACCCACCAGCCAAATTTCACAACTATGTCACAGCCTATCATTATAAACCCACCAGCCAAATTTCACTACTATGTCACAGCCTATCATTATAAACCCACCAGCCACATTTCACTACTATCTCACAGCCCATCATTATAAACCCACCAGCCATATCTCACTACTATTATAAACCCACCAGCCAAATTTCACAGCTATGTCACAGCCTATCATTATAAACCCACCAGCCACATTTCACAACTATGTCACAGCCTATCATTATAAACCCACCAGCCACATTTCACATTTATGTCACGGCCTATAATTATAAACCCACCAGCCAAATTTCACAACTATGTCACAGCCTATCATTATAAACCCACCAGCCAAATTTCACAACTATGTCACAGCCTATCATTATAAACCCACCAGCCACATTTCACAACTATGTCACAGCCTATCATTATAAACCCACCAGCCACATTTCACATTTATGTCACGGCCTATAATTATAAACCCACCAGCCAAATTTCACAACTATGTCACGGCCTATCATTATAAACCCACCAGCCAAATTTCACAACTATGTGACAGCCTATCATTATAAACCCACCAGCCAAATTCACAGCTATGTCACAGCCTATCATTATAAACCCACCAGCCAAATTTCACAGCTATGTCACAGCCTATCATAAACCCACCAGCCACATTTCACAACTATGTCACAGCCTATCATTATAAACCCACCAGCCAAATTTCACAGCTATGTCAAGGCCTATCATTATAAACCCACCAGCCAAATTTCACAGATATGTCACAGCCTATCATTATAAACCCACCAGCCAAATTTCACAGCTATGTCACAGCCTATCATTATAAACCCACCAGCCACATTTCACAACTATATCACAGCCTATCATTATAAATCCACCAGACATTTCTCACTACTATTATAAAACCACCAGCCATATCTCACAAATATTATAAACCCACCAGCCACATCTCACTACTATTATAAACCCACCAGCCATATCTCACAACTATTATAAACCCACCAGCCACATCTCACTACTATTATAAACCCACCAGCCATATCTCACTACTATTATAAACCCACCAGCCATATCTCACTACTATTATAAACCCACCAGCCATATCTCACAACTATTATAAACCCACCAGCCATATCTCACTACTATTATAAACCCACCAGCCACATTTCACGATTATGTCACGCCTAAGTGGATCAACCTGAAAAAAAACCTATTTCATTGTTCAATGTTTCATTTTTTTTTTTTCAACCTAAAAAAAATGTGTCCACATAGTATAGTGTAGTAGTACTAATGGAGTAGTGAATTACTGGATGTTTTTCCTGCTAACAGCAGGGGTTCTTAATCTCTTTGAAGCGCCACTCCCCTTATTGATTTCAAAACATTTCCCACACCCCCATCTGCATGTCAAAACATACTTCCCACTATTACACAGTAAAAATAACTAATAAAATTGTAAATAAGCCTGATGTTCTTTGGTCTTCCTGCACCCTCTGACACTGCCTCCCCCTGGTTAAGAACCCCTGTCTTACAGTGACAGAGTACCATGTTCTGTTTACTGCTGAAGAGCTTATTCTGTATTCTCTTTGACCCAGTCAGTTTTTGTTTCATTATTCACTGGTCAGAGAACATCAGGTAAACGACCACCTGGACTCCACTTCCCTGGTTCACAGTATAAATTGGGCTATTTATAAACCAGTTGTTTGTCAGTACCAAATGTGCTGTGACAGAAGGGGGAGGCAGCATTTGTAATGGCCTGCCATTAAGCCACACATCTTGTTACAAGGGATATCTTTGGTGGCAAGGGATATACCTTGTGTGTTGCCACCTGGTTTAAACAGCCCAGGTGTTGCACATGCCATTGATGCTGACTGTTTTTTACACATGCCATTGATGCTGACTGTCTGTTACATATAACATTGATGCTACTGTTTTCACATGCCATTGATGCTGACTGTCTGTTACATATATCATTGATGCTACTGTTTTCACATGCCATTGATGCTGACTGTCTGTTACATATATCATTGATGCTACTGTTTTCACATGCCATTGATGCTGACTGTTACACATGTCATTGATGCTGACTATCTGTTAGTGTTACACATGTCATTGATGCTGACTGTCAGTTACACATGTCATTGATGCTACTGTTTTTACACATGTCATTGATGCTGACTGTCTGTTACACATGTCAATGATGCTCACTGTTTTTTACACATGTCATTCATGGCATTATCCAGGCATAGGAATACTCTTGGCTTGATAGAAGGGACTTCCCGCTTTGGTAAATTTTGAGAACAAGGCCCGCGCTGGCCGCCATCTTGGTTGACACAACTAGTTAATTCTGTCACTAAACCTAAACTAAATGGATCCCTATGCCTAACCTGAACCCTAAATCGATCCCTCAACCTAACCTAAACCCTAATTCATTGCAACTATAATAAACACGCACATGACATCATGGGCTTCGTTCTCAACATTAGACCCCCTCTTTGTTTTGAAATGCCTTTACAAGGATGTCTTGTACCATTTATTAGCTTGCCTCATGATCCACTGGTCAGATTTACACATTATTTTTTGCTGTAGTCTTTAAACGCATTGGTCTATTTCATAAAAGAAATATGGTATAAACATTTATATTAAATTATTATTTTCTCACACATAGACCCTTGATTACCTCAAGCACCCCCTTGATTACCTCAAGCACCCCCTTGATTACCTCAAGCACCCCCTCCCTCCCCCCACTCTCCCCCTTATTGATTACCTCAAGCACCCCCTTGATTACCTCAAGCACCCCCTTGATTACCTCAAGCACCCCCTTGATTACCTCAAGCACCCCCTTGATTACCTCAAGCACCCCCTTGATTACCTCAAGCACCCCCTGCCCCGCTCTTTTTTGAGACTTTTAACTGCTGAAGTCTGCTCACGGCCTTAAGGGGCTGCCGATTATCATCAGCTTATTGACCCCCCTTTAGCCACAGGCCACTGGTCTTCTTTAGAACACAGGCTAACAGAGGATTTGTGACATTGAACAAATCAATAAATGTAGCTGTTACCTTTTTTGTGTCATGTTGCCTCTCCTAATATGCTACATTTTATATACACCATACCACCCACCCTTGCATGTTGCAGGAACTCAGTTGTAAATTGTCACACACCAGTCATACAACCTGATTTTGTCAAGAGTAATGTTTTCCTAAAGCAATGGAGGATTCCCAGATAGGTTTGGCAGTAACAACATTGTTATTCCATTTGTGGGATAAATTGGAGGCTCTTCTGGTCCACTATTTTTAGCCTCCCCATTATCTCCGGCTTGATTTGTATCAACATGCAAAAGCCATACAGAAAATATGGGCACATGTCAGGCAATGTTGAATCCAATAAAGGGAGGCAAAATGGATTTAACAAGGACCGAATGCAGTCTGATTTCTGTCTCTGGCAGGGGACATAATAGAAAGATCAGACATAGCCTGGGGTGAAAAAAGGAAAAGTTAATGCCTTGGAACATGGAAGAAAAAGTTTTATGAAAGGATAGTGCAAAGAGAAAAATGACTGCTTTTTCATAATTTCCCATTATCCAAAGAAACACATTTATTTTGACATCGTCTTTCATTAAAAAAATATAAATAATTACAGTCTTTGATGTTGACGTTAGATTGTTATGTTTTATGTTCTCTAACTTCCATTTATATTAAACACTGAGTTTATTTTTGTATTATCAACCATTTCAATCATGAATCCGGTCCATTGAATAAAAATGTTCCATCTGTGTTGCTTGTTTATGAATGCTTAAATCTAAGTGTAATTAATGCTGGCCATGGTTACACTATTTACATTTCTCCCCAACAGGTCAGAATGGACGCCCAGAGGGAACTACATCATGTCTGTGCCTAGTCAATGTCCAAGCAACTTGTTGTTCTCTGCAAAGCTGGTCAGGCCTGGCAAGGTCTCCTTTGAATACCAGTACACAGATCCAGAGTCCATCTTTCACTTTACAGTTAGTAGTTTTATTTTTGTGTGTGTTTTAGTTGCTATCTTTTGGGATCAAAAACAGGTTTCCCCCCAGAAAAACTGCATGCACAATATTTTTATTTGTCGGAATGTTTTTTTTTGTAGGTATTCCAACCACATGTGATCCCTAACTAAAATATTTAATCTGGCCAGCCGTATGCTTGTAAAAATGCCTGGCAATTGGATTCTTCATCTCATGTGGAATTCTAAGCTTTATTATTGATTTTCCTCACCTCATTTATCCATGAATTCATAGAGAATATTTCTTCCTGTCTGGGTGGCTTTTTTTCTTTTGAGAGTTTCTTCCCTTGGATTAAAAAAAAAACACAAAAAAAAATCAACAAAAAGAACAATAATAATATTTTCATTTAATTTATTAACCGTGCCTGCATTCAGCTACTGTAAATCACCATGTTTATTCCACTCTTTAGGTCCAGAATGAACAGTGCCAGGCCCTGGATAGTGAAGAGAATGATAAATGGCCAGAGATCACCAGTGAAGGGAAATGGTCAACTGTAGTGGTTAGTCATTTATTTTTCTTTATTGTTACTTAACATATTTTTTAATGAATGTTTTGCTTACAAATAATATTGTAATCAGCTGAGAGGAACAAGTGATCTGTCATGCATAAGATTAGTTGCTGCATTTTTATTTTAAACCGTTGTAAAAAAAAATATTAAAATGCTTTGAAGAAATCAATTGAAAATATAAAAAGGGCAATGTTTTCATGTTTTATTTTATAAGCTACCATAACCTGAGTTATGGACAGCAAGGGGAATGCACTCCAGTCTTCTGAACATATTTATTGTTACTGATGAATGTGCACCCAGTCCTTTGTCCTTGTCCATAAAAACACATTTTAGCTGTCTTCACTGTCTGTAACAGTGATCCCTCAATTGGCAACATTTTTTTCATTGTGGGAAATTCAGCCCATTGTTATTACATGTTCAACACTGGATCGCCCTGGGGTATTCTTGTCTTCAGCATTGTACATCAGCATTGATTGATTTTATGTGAAGCTTAATAGTGCTAAATTTAAAAGACTAATATTGTTCTGGGTATTTTGTGTCTTTTCTGAGTTTTAATATGATTTTAATAATCTTAGAATTGGTTACTTTTAACAAAAAAAAAAAAAAATCACTTTTTATTTTTATGTTTCATTTTTGTTAAAATATCTGGGTTTTGGCATTCAACTGCTCATATGTCTGGTTGGGGCACACATGTGACTCGTTTGGGAACACTACAAATTTCTTGTTTGGGAAAACTACTAATGTCTGGTTTGGCAACACTACAAATGCCCAGTTTGGGAACTTTACTAATGTTCAGTTTGGGAACTTTACAAATGTCCAGTTAGGGAACTTTACTAATGTTCTGTTTGGGAACTTTACAAATGTCCAGTTTGGGAACTTTGCAAATGTCCAATTTGGTCACTTTACAAATGTCCAATTTGGGAACTTTGCAAATGCCCCATTTGGGAACTTTAGAAATGTCTAGTTTGGGAACACTGGGGAGCTTAATTTTGGCCTCGGATCAAACTTTACTGTATCCTGTAAGAGTAAGCCAAAAGTTCATTTTGTTTAAAAGGTTGTTGTTATAAAAAAAATTCCATTAAAGTGTTTGGCTCTTCTAACTAACAAAAAAAGTTAGGATATTTTAGTCATGTTTTTATAGGGTCTTGTTTACTATTTATTTAATCTAATATTGTTTCCAGAACTAAATTGTGTTTTTCTATTTCATATTCTTTGACATTAAAACATTCTGTTTTTGTGTCTTGCTTAAAAAAAATATCCGTGCAATGCCAATGTGTTTGCTTTCCCACCTTAGGTCAACTTGAAGAGTGGCATGACTGTCCTACAATGGAGAACTATTGGAGCCTTATCAGAAATAATGCATTCCACTGTCAGCCCGTTGCTCATAAGAAAAATTGAAATTACCGGTAAGAGAGATTCCCCTTAGATCTCCCTCTGCTGTTAGTATTTTTTATTTTTCAAGAGGAAACCTTTTGTTAAGTAGTTATATGTACTGGACTTCAAATAGTGATTCCTTCCATTTCACTTTTAAATCTTTGACTCCCGCAAGTATTTACATGGTTTTAAGATAATATAATATGCTTTTATTAATCCAAGTAAATGAAAATTTGTTTTGATCGTATTGCACATATTGTTTTCATTCTTCAAAGTCTTTGAGTCTTTAAGTTTTTCACCAAAATTGGTCAGCGTTCAGTGAATCATTTTTCTGTCACAATAGCTGTTAGGTTCTTGAGATTAATTTTGCATTTTGAACAGTTTGGCTTTTGTTAGAATCACTTTTTTAGACAATAATAATGTCTGCAGCAGACCTATCTTTGGTTTGTTGCTTTGATGATCCTGCCATCATACAAGATGGAGGACCAGACCTGTTTACTTTTACGATTTTGGCGTACAATGTACGATTTTGAGGTGTATACCTTAAATATAATGTGTGTGTTATTTTTACTATTAAGATTTGTGTATTGAACGATTTTGTGATATTGTACGATTTTAAGAGTTTGAGGGTAAACAGGTCTGGAGGACTGTTGATTCCAAAGTGGGGGATTTAAATTTGGTTGAAGCCTGAGGTATCCAAAAACTCCATTTGTTACTCATGATAAAACACAAGATTATCTGTCCAAAGCACATTTGACACATTGACCACTCCTTTATTCCCAAGAAAACATAAAAAACAACCCTCAAAACTATTACAAAATAAGCAGTGTAAAATTATAACCCTTTAGGTTTTAAAATAAAAGAAACTGATGCCAGTAAAAAAATCACAATCAATATCAGGATGATAGGCTATTGTTGAATCATAGACAGTAATATCTAAAGATTTTCATTTGGACTACAGGTATCATATTATCACAATACATGGTTCATGTAGACCATAATCACATAAACTAAATTAAAAAAAAATATTTAGTAACATTGTACTTACAATTTCTCCAATCTGACTGTGAAGCTAATGGCTATGCCATCAATTTTTATTAAACTTCCATGGTCATTGTTGCATTATCCCCAGAATCTGTTCATTAAGGCCTCTATTTTTGTATGGCTCTCTGGTTGACAACCAATCATATTCAGTATTGACTGAAGTCTTTTTCGATTCATCATCGTGATGTACTGTAACACAGACACAATTGAGTTTTAGTCTACTAGCCAGGCTTTGGCTGTTATCCCATGGTGAATTCAATGGCTAAGTATGGTATAATCCTGTCTGGGTACACACTGGAAATTTTGAAAAACAAATATTTCTTTGCACACAGATAATTATATCCACGATGAAATGTCATCTGTCATGTAGATAATCTATCTTTGAGTTTGTTTAGTGTCATGTAGATTTGGATGAACATTGTGACTGTTTTGAATCAAAAATTATCTGCCGTTCTTTTCACTTCTCACCACTGTATATGTAACTAGAGGCTTGCCATTCACATACTTTCAGTTGTTTGAAAGTTGCTGAGATCAGTTCTATAACTACTATTAAAGAGCACACCTTCAATGGTTGTAGCAAAGTTGTGTGAATAGTCCACTCATTCTTGCTGTAAATGTGTTCCACCTTTAGCTCCCCCTTTCTGCAGGGCACTGATAATAAATAGTTACACCAACTTTCAACTCGTGGTTGTTGACATTTTTCTTACTCAGATGCCTGAGATATAAAACTAATGTTTATCATATTGCAGTGTTCAAAATTAATTACTAGCAGTAAATCTATAAAGGGAGCATGTTCCTGAGCCACTTGGCTCAATTGTACCAAGAAATCAACGAATAGCCACTAGAAAAATCAATCAAATCAAATGAAATTGGGCTGTAAACATGAAACAGCTGACTGACTCACAATGCAAATGGACTCATCGGACACAGCAAAGTGAAACCAAACATTTACACTAGGTCAGCTTTTTACAAAATCAGCTTCTGGGACAGAAACAGAAAATCGGCAAGGCGGTACATTAGGTTCACAGGAGTCACTTTATCTTGTGTCAGGTTGCAAATATTAATCATTAAAAAAAACTGAAACTATCTTTTTCTTTCATGGACATTGGTCTGGACAAGAAAAAAAAATTTGGTTGATGTCATAATAATAAAAAAGTTATTTTACTGGTAATTTTTGCAGTGTAGTTTTGATGGAGCCATTTGGCCTTGCTTATATTATCATAAGCATAAACGCAAATACATTGTGTTGTAGGTGTTGCTTACACATCCGAGTGCACCAAATGCACCAATGGCACCTACAGCAGTGGCGGCACATCATACTGTCAGATGTGTGATGCAGACCATTACTCTGGTCATGGTGCCACCCAGTGCACCGCTTGTCAGTCAACAGAATATGCAGGTTGGTTACTAGCATTATCATTACTTATTGGACATTGCAAGCATATGTACTTAATTTTATTTTTTTTAATGCACAAGTAACAAATGTCTGTGTTTTATTCTCCACTTTTGTGTGTGTAAAACTGTTATTTAAAAAAATAAACTGAATCTAAAACACATGACATCATATCTTCTAGAGCCGGGTTCAGAAAGTTGTTCT
The DNA here is from genome assembly GCA_964033795.1 of Lymnaea stagnalis. Lineage (NCBI taxonomy): Eukaryota > Metazoa > Mollusca > Gastropoda > Lymnaeidae > Lymnaea > Lymnaea stagnalis. The sequence continues at coordinate 393,098 of CAXITT010000264.1, forward strand.
GTGAGGCCATCTTGTACAGAGTTTGACTACTATCAGTATCTGAAGCCATGTAATGATCAAGGATTGGTGAGAGACTCTTCTTACTATCACAAATAAAAGATATTTGGGATAAAACAAAACAGTACAATTGTTTTCTGTTCAAGAATAAAAATGTCATGGGCAAAAAATAAATAAAAATCAAGTTCTTCAAGTTTTAATGAAATAGAATTGATATTTGGCCTCCTATATTATATATTTATTATTATTCCTATTTTATATGGCTTATTACTCAGTTATCCATGTATCTCTAATTTGTAAAACCAAGAGATGAATATGCTTCAAGTGAAAAAGTGGAAGAAGTTATTTGAGTTACACATTGACCATAATTTTCAAACTCCCCCATGTCCATCCAATTGTTATGGCGATCCCCAGACTCAAATGAGCTACAGATGGATTGAGCCCAAGATCTGCAATGAGAACAATGAATCCTCTGTTCCCTTGCCCAAAGATGGTGATTGGATGAATTGTCCGCCCTGTAACAAGGGCATGTATCAAGTCAACGCTTCACAGTGTGATTTTTGCAAACCCAACCAGTTTGTGGGTGAGTGACTAAGGAGCAATTCTTTAGTTTCTAAATCAGACTTCTTGTAATGATGATTCATGAACATTCAGCAGATAACTTTCAACAGATGCATTTATGAGCATCTGACAAATTAACTTCATGAATATTATGAGTAGGTGACATTTCATTGGTTTATGTAGCTATCCAGGCAAACTACATCTTGCTTTTTAAAAAAATCCAGCGTCTCATTAGTTTAGCGCCCTCCTCCTTTTTTACCCCCCCCCCCCCCCCCCTTTTTTTAATTTCTGATTGATATTTGTAATGATGTAAGGTTTTGACAGCATAAACTGTACAGAAAAGTGTAAGACTATTGTGTGTGCTACTCTCACTGCCTCTCTCTCTCTCTCTTCTAGTTAATAATGAGTGTAAGGACTGCAGAGTGAATACTTCACCCAACTACAACATAGACTACCAGCACTGGACAGTGATGCCACCTAATGTCACAGCACATTGTGTTGCTGTAGGAGGTAAGAGGCTTAGTCTGACTGAGCTAACTATGTGTGGTGTTGGTTGCTCTGCCATACATTAGTTAGCTATACTCATTCTGTTGTCCTGACTAGTGTCTTAAGATTTATTACAAAAATTAAATAATTGCTCACATATTTTGTATGTCATCATCTTGTTAGGACAATTTATTATAACCCTTGGTCAACTTAAATTGCATAATTAGCTTTTATTGCTAGAAACAGATTAGCTTAAGTTTGTCAATTTTTTTTTTTTTTTTTACCATAAAAAAAACATTCTCCTGTTGCCCATTAAAAAAAAAGAATAATTAATAAAGATGTCAAAATGAAAATTGGAAAAAAGTGAATGCAAAAAAAAAAACAAAACCCAACAACACTGACAACCAACCTAGGCGTAAACAATGGCTGAGTGTTTCCCCTTTTCAGAACCATGTCAGATTAAATGCTCATTGCTTTGTTCTGTATTTAATACATCTTCATACTCTTTTTTTTTTCTTTATTCCTTTGAAACTTTAAAGAACAACCCTTTTCTTAACAAAATCAATGATTCTTATGTAAATATGATGTTTCAAATTCTTAAATATATATTTGTATTTATTTTGTATTAAGAAAAGAAGCCAAAAAAAAATTATTGATATTCCCATTAAGTGCATTTGAACCTATGAGGCATCTGATGTTTTTTAATGCAGTGAGCCAGTGCTCCAACATTGCCGGCTGGCTGCCTTCTGGTGACCACGTGAGGACCAGCTTTGGGGTCAATGACAACAACATCTTCCTAGTGCTGCTTCTGAAGTTGCCCGGGTTTAGGGGAGAGCCTGGCTCTGTGGATGGCAAGCCAATGGCTCTCGGCACTGTCACTTTTGAACTGGAGGTGGAGTGTACCACAGCCTGCCAGCTGATTTTCTTATCTGTAAGTGGGACGTGACAAAGAGTAAATATCTATGACTTATAGGCTGTGTTGTTTGGGACGTGACAAAGAGTAAATATCTATGACTTATAGGCTGTGTTGTTTGGGACGTGACAAAGAGTAAATATCTATGACTTATAGGCTGTGTTGTTTGGGACGTGACAAAGAGTAAATATCTATGACTTATAGGCTGTGTTGTTTGGGACGTGACAAAGAGTAAATATCTATGACTTATAGGCTGTGTTGTTTGGGACGTGACAAAGAGTAAATATCTATGACTTATAGGCTGTGTTGTTTGGGACGTGACAAAGAGTAAATATCCTTGAGTTACAGGATGTGTTTTTTTTTATTGGTTTTTTTTTTGGTTACATATGAACACTTTTAAGAATAATATTTGACCTTTTAAAATCAAAGCAAAAAATGCAACTGAGAAGAGAAATGAGAAAATCAAAGTAAAGAGTTTGTGATATTTCGTGCGCATTGCTAACAAAATTTATAATTATTAGTTTCATTAAGAAATTAAATTTTCCAAGTGACTTAAAGCAGTAAAATGTCAAACTATAAAAATTATGTACAAACATTGTAAGTCTATTGATAAAATGCTGAAAGTTTGATCTAATCAATTTTTGCAAAGGCAAACATTTTTTTACAACCTAAATCGTCCATTCTTAAATTACTTTGCCTTAAAAAAAATCCCTTGCCTTTAAAAAAAAAAAGTATAATTTTCCATCTTGTTTAGTTGTGTATTTCATTAACTTTCTTTTTATGGTTTAATTTTCTTATTCTAACAGGATGCAACTGGAAGAAATGCTGTCCTTCAAACATGGAATGAAAGTGGTCCAAAGAAAACATACACGTAATATACATACATTGTTTTTTTAAAATCTTTTTTGCTCTTATTTGAATTAGATATTTTTTTATTTTTTTTTACACAGTTTATTTAACTTGACTTCTTTGTGGACTATTTTCTATTATTATTATTTTATTTCTTTATTTTTTTCTTACCATTGTCCATGTATTTTGATGCAGCTAACAAATAATAAATTGTAACTCATATCTACCTTCCAGCCAAGATATTTTCACCAATGAGTCCATCACACTGACCTGGGCCTTTCAACCAGACGACTTCGGCTTTACAACAGCGGAGGAATATGGTCAGCTGAGGAAGATGAATAACTTTGCCAAGATTTACAGCATCAAGGTCACAAACACTATTGCAGGGGGAGCGACCACTTGTGAATCCTGTCCTGAAGGAAAATCTGATGAAGGGTACATACCAAAGTTAATTCATTAACCAAAGAGTATTTGAACTTTAAAAGAAAGTACAATTTTTAAAGAAGTTGATTAAATTAAAAAATATAGATTTTTCATATGAAAGAAATATTTAAAAAAAAAACTTTATTAGCATAAAATATCTTTAAGAACACTGCATAATGTGAAGAAAGTTAAAAAGTCAAATGTGATTTGTTGCAGCTGTATCCCATGTCCAGATGGCCAGTACATAGACGCCCAGACCCAAAAGTGTGAATCATGTCCACCAGGAACCGTGCTGCCCAGCAGCAACTCTTGGGGCAAGGCATCATGCAAGCCGTGTGGGCCGGGCCTCCACCCAGTTGGTGGTCGGTCCTGTAAGTCTGACTGTCACTTCACTGATGACATGGGCCGGGAATATGATTTCACTGAGCTTGACAGGTAAAAATTTAATATTTAATACTTGCATAAGTGCTGAATATAATGAATTGTTCATTTGCAAGTTACATGAAGCACTACATCTTTACAAATGTAAATTTTATATTCTAAATGTTTAAGTCTATTAAGTGTTAAAAAGAATAGAACACATTAGAAATCATTTTGTTAAAGACTTTTGAACTCTGAATAAATTTGAACATTGAAAATCCAGGGTTCGTTTTGTGTCTGGAGCTCGCCTGTTCACAGCCAGCGGCGCCCAGTACTATCATGGCTTCAACATTTCTCTGTGTAACCATGGCAACCAGCCACTGCCAACCTGCGTCAACAATGTCACATCGGATACAATGGTGAGTGTTGGGCTTTTCTTTCTCCCACACAGTTTGTATTCCGTTATATCCTGTTGTATAATCTATCTTGTTAAAAGTGCATCTCCAATCAGTGTTTCTTCACCTGCCAGAAAGATATAAAGCTCATTTTAAAGACTAGAAATGTCAGCTTTCAACAACTTCTTGTCCAGCTGACATGTACTTCAACTGAATAATATTTTTGCTGCAGGAAATTGTATCTTTCCAAGCTTCCATTGATAAAAAAATTCAAACAAATTTTATTAAAAAAATACATTGTTGTAATTGAATGAGTGAAATTAAAATGAAGCCAGGAATTAAATCAAATACAATAATGAGCTTAATAAATATTTATAATGTTAATGAATACTTAATCTGAAAGTCTCCTTGAATCACCAGTAAAATGTGCTACCATATTACATGAACGTAAACATTTTAATGTCATATTTCCCTACAGTCAGCTTAAAATGACCCCCCACCTTGAAACTAAATGTACATAAAGAAAACTCATAAGGCCACACTATTTAAACTGTTATTCATTCATACATGTAACCTCCCTTGTTATATTTGACATTACTCCGTACACTAGTTGTTTTTTTTGGTTTTTTTAAAGTGTATTTTGCAAGATTATCCTGATTTTTGTGTGCATCATTGACAGATATTTGTTTGAGTATTTCTAAAAATCAATGAAAACTTCTTTCTTTAGATGAGCAGTTGAGTAGAAGGTAACAGACAAACGCTACACATCACATAACTATATCAGTCCTAACTTGGCTAACAAATGTGTTTAAAGCAAGTTGAAGTTGGCTAAGGTATTATATAAAAACAACAACAGCCTGGCACTGCTTTTACCTAACAGCATAACCTTAGACTAACAATGAGCTTTGGGCCAGGTTGTAATGATACAAATAACATGGGAACTCATAGTAGTTGTAGCATCTTGCCTTAATTAATCCACTAGCAAGTTAAAAACACATTACACTGTGCATGACATCTAACTACCTTTGAACTATTTCAGCCAATTAATTCACTAACATTTGTTCATAACAATCTTTACAGGTTTCAGCCAATATTTGGTTGAAGAGTCATCATTAGTAGACAAAAAACTAATTCAGACATAATTCCTACTTGAGCAATCAGCTCTTACATCTTAACTCCCCCACCCCTTCCAAACCCAACCACTTTGAAACCTCCTTTCAAAGTTTCCTTTGTTGTGCTGTTATTAATTAGACCCAATAAGCCTTGATATAATGATATCCTAATATTTACAGCATATTTCAATCCCCATTTCAACACTCCACCCCACATGGCATGTTCCCATGTGCACAAATCAAGTACGATTACTGACCCAGGTTATGTCTAATGAGCAGAATAACTTTTCACAATGTTTGCCATTTTTGTGGAACTGGAAATGCATTTGGAAGTGTTGATTTGAAACATGTACGGAGCCAGTCATAATTACATGAAGTTAAAAAATAGAAATAGCATTGTTTGTAGTAGTTAACTATGTTGCTTGTAGCAGAAAGAAAACACTAACATTGTTGTTCTTATATTTGTTAAAGAAAAAAGGCTCCAGAGAGCAGGAGATAATATCTAGGGACAATGTATGTAACAGGTGGTGGACTTGGTTGTGCATTTTGGTGGAGGAGGAGGTGGTGGCCTCTTTTTCTTCTTGGTCTTTGCTCACCTGTTCCTATCTTTACCTTGGACCCATTTTTATTCTTGATCTTTTTGAAAAAGAATTAGAATTGTATAACGGGGGATATAATTATTTACTACTTGAGAGGAAAAAAATAGGGGTATATATTACTTTAAAAAGAAAATCATTTATTTGGCTTAAGGTAAAACAACAAAATAATCTTAAAATCCTGACCGGTTTTGTTATCCAAAATAGCTTTAAAGTTGTATTTGCAAGATAAATTTATAGATAATAAGGAAACTCCTTTCATAATATTTTTTTTTTGTGGGGGTTAATTTTTGTTTAAGATGTTGTTGCCTGTGTTTATCCCTTAAAAAAATATATTTAAGATTAAATTTTTAGTGTTGGAATGGGAATTAAATTTTTTTTTTTTATTCCATGAATCTGTCGTGGCCATATAAGCTTCTCTCTGGTCATTTAAGCTTCTCTCTGGTCATTTTTTTAAAAACATTCTGGCATCCAAGGATGATTTACAGCCTGATCATGTCTGTACATAAGAAGGACACTACTGTCAGTGTTTGCATTCGATATCCTACTTATTGGCTCACTTCCAATATATTATTAAGCATGAGCATTGCACTGCATTGGTACACTCTCTGATTTCTGAAGAATACTTGAATAATTCAGGGTAAACAAGAATTGTGATGTTTTCTTCATTCAGTCTACTTTTTAAAAAAAAAAAAAGGCATTAAAAGCATAAAGTAACTGCTGGTGGTTATCTTTCAGGATATTAATCAGGAGAATGCATTTTCCTTATAACAGATGAAAAAATTAAAATTTTGACGTGAATTATATTAATAATTTTTTGTTTTCCCTGAAAGTTGTTAGGCTGAAATTAATGTGGATTCAATATCTGTTTTTATTACAACACCAAAAGGTAGAAAAAAAATTTGATCATTGAAATATCCCCAGTTATGATTTATTTTAAATCATTAATCTAAATTTGTTTAAACTTGATTATTGTGTGTCAGGGAATACCTGAGTGAGTTAATTTTCACATCATATCTCTGTGAAAACACTTTTTAATTGAAGCGTTTGTCCTACATTTAGCATTTTATTTATTTAGGCATTTTTATATAGCACTTACCATAAAGCTCTAAGCGCTTTACAATTATTAAAAACATGAAAACTAAGTAAAATAAAAATGAGACACTAGGATAGTAACTATTATACTATAGAAACAATTAAAATGGCTATAAAACGAGGCCACTTTGGCACGTTTTGGCCTATATTACAGGATCAACCCGAGACAGAAAATGAGGCAGGGCAAGGAAGGGGTATCACAGGTCATAGGCGGACCTAAACAGATGGGTTTTAAGGGCTTTTTGTTTAGTTGTATTATTTTCTTTGAGCAAATTCCCACCATGGTATAAGATGGTCATTTATATGAGGGGTCACTTTGTCAAAATTAAATGGTATTATAATGAAGAAGAAAAAAGCCATATTTTTAAAAATCATTCATACATGGAATATTAATGAAAACGAAATTGAAGATTTCATGATGTTTTAACCACATATAAAAAATATGTCTTAATTTAGGGATTAGACATAATCTACAATAGGGTAAGGTGTTTATTTTCAAATGTAGAACCCACAGTGATTTTAACTCTCCTTTTTTTTTTATTTCTCCACTAACTTACAAATTCTGTATAAACATCTAAAACTTGTATAGAATAATGTTCTTGTTTATTTCAACAACTTATATTGCTTATTTTAAAAAAATGTAGTTACATATACAGTTATTAAACATACAATTTCAGGAGTCATTAGAAAAAAAAAATTAATTGACTCTCTAAGGACAAGCCTAAATTTATAAACATTTCTACTTGAAGCTATTTATCAAGCCTATTTTATTCCTTTTCTAATTATGAATGAAAAGCAATCATAAATTATTTGAAACAAAGCCTTTGAAATTGAATTTTGTATATATTTCTGTAATTTGTCAACTATTGATTCTTCAGCTACTAAATCAGCCTGGTTACCTGACTAGCATGGTGTGCCGGTCAACTCTGGTACCACAAGGTGACCAAGACAGGATCATAGTGGCCACTCAGCCTGTCAGGTAATGCCTAAGATCAGGCCTGCACAACATACGACCCGCGGGCCACATGCGGCCCCCCAGCACCCACTTTGTAACTGAATATTCTTTATTCTATTATTTTCTGTAGCTTTCCCCCCTGTCCTATTTTCTTTTGGCCCGCACAAGTCCTTTCCTATTTATTTTGGCCTGCACAAGTTTTTCATAAAGTCTTACGGCCCACCTTACATTTTGAGTTGTGCAGGCCTGCCTTAGATGATTATTTCCCCCTTTAAGAATGTAATTAGTTTATGGTGAGACAATTTCACCAGATTCACTAATTAATCTGATATATGTCAGCACAAACTGAAAACATGGATATCCATGCGTTCGTTTTATTTAAAAAAAATTTGGGGGTCTACATATAACACAAATTATCTTTCAGGTGAACTTCATTTAAACTTGGTTTCAACATTGTTTTTTGTTTTAGCCTAGGTACACACCTGACAAAGATACTCACCAACATAAGTCTCCACGGACTGTACATTGAAGATGGCTTTCCCCCTGATGGTAAGCTTAGTTTTAAACAAGTTGGCTGGTCTTGGATGATTCTTTTTGAGCTTGAATTATTCATGCTGCTCAGAACTGTTAGTTAAAACTACTTTCTTCCATTGTTGTATGGCAGACCTTTTTCAATAATAATGCAAACTTAATATAAAAAAAATTGTTAAATTTATAGCTTGTACTTTTTCATATAATATATTATTATAGTATGTCTAAGCTAAGATATTTTTAAGTTACCTTTAAAATTATTTTTTTTTAATTTTCAGAAACAGAGAGAGACATTCATTTCTACTATGAATCTGGAAGGTCGGTTGGTTTAAAAAATATTAATTATAAAAATATAAACGCTTGGATTTTACTCATGACATTGATTGAATAACACTTGGGGCATATTCTCATGAAGGAATGAATAACTGTGGGCTATTTTCTTTTAACGCCATGTAGTTTGTCATTTAACATTCTAATTAAGCCATAGTAGATGAATACATTTTAGAACTGAAACAAATCCTTATATCATTAAGTCAGTTATGCCACAATTAACATTGCACCTCCTTCCATCAGCTCTACAAGTGTGTGTCCTAAGGGAAGAACCACCATCATCAGTCTTCACTGTGATCCCATCAAAGGTGAAGGTGGTGAAATTCTGTTACCACCCAAATGTTCGGACGGCACCTGTGATGGCTGCACCTTTCACTTTCTGTGGAACACCCGACATGCCTGCCCCAGGTGTAGGAGAGAAGATTACAAGGTTGTCAAAGGAGAGTGCGTTAAAGGGGAGCAACTCATTCACTACTTCCCGCCTGAGTGAGTTAAAGATAAATAAATACGATTCTAAGATTAAAAGAAACAAACTATGTGAGCCATGGATCTGAAATGTACCATTATAATGGTTTATTGTTATTTTAAGAATATCTTTTGCTGTTGATGCTCTTGATTATTATCAAGTATTAAATCTATGATTAAGTTCCTAATTTTCACTAGCTCCCAAGTCCTCATTGAGAATAACTTAATTTATTGCTCTATGCCACGGAAATAGTTTTCTTTCAAGAGAAATTTAATCGCTTACTTTGACCACTTCATTTTAAAAAAAAAATTTCAAATGTTCCAGTAGTGTTCAAGCTAGTTATTACATATTTATATTTGTTCTCCATCTAGTCACTGCCTCCAGCTCCCTGAGGAGAGTTTGGTGCCTATGAGTCAGAAATGTCAGTTACTTCCCTTTGCAGTAAGTTGAATTTAACTTCTTGTTACTCAGTGCACATTTTCTTATTAAAAATAGTTTAGTTAACAACAAAAATTTAAAAAAAAAAAAAAAAAATTATTTTTTTTTACAAATATTTCCACTTGACTTGAGGTAAATATGTTGGTAGGGGGATTTATCAATATTTATTATAGAATCTAAAGGTCATCATATTCAGCACTTGACTGTGGAATGCTTTACTAGTCATTGTGTTTTTTTACATTGCCACTACATTTCAGGAATATTTTATATAAATATTTCTATTTTTAAAAAAAAAACAGGTGATGGTTGCCATTCCAGTGACTCTTGGCTTGGGGCTATTTCTCATTCTACTTCTCATCTACTGCTGGTCCAGAAACAAGAAGTTTGTATTAATAGTTTGAGTGGTTGTCATTTTGGCATCGTCAATTGAGAAGTTTAAACCCCAAAACCCAATAGCATTTGTTGAGCTTTATTGTGTATTTCTAAGTTGGTGGCAGCAAGCATGTTCAAATGTTCTAAGTTCGTGGCAGCAAGCATGTTCAAATGTTCTAAGTTGGTGGCAGCAAGCATGTTCAAATGTTCTGAGTTGGTGGCAGCAAGCATGTTCAAATGTTCTAAGTTGGTGGCAGCAAGCATGTTCCAATGTAAATCCCCTTTCTGAGCTGGTCAAATAGTTTTGTTTATTCAGCCTGAGAATTCTCCTCTAACATCTCCTCCCAACTTCCACCTCTAGGATGTCTTTTTCACCTTTTGGCTATAATTGTCCATTAAAATGTAAGAGATCGCTAAATTTAGAGATGCACAAGTTTTTACAGTTAACTTTCCCTTTTCCCCCAGGCTTGAGTACAAGTACATGAAGCTGGTAGAAACAGCTGGAGGCCAGGATGGTGAGCTGCCAGCTGCTGACACGTGTGGTATGGAGGATGATGAGGAGGATGTACACTTCTCTGATCAGAGGAGCTCCAGCTTCTTGGGAAAAATTAAGGAGAAGTTTGCCAGACATCCCATGAAGGCATTTACTTACATTGTTTTTGTTCTGGATCAAAACTATTTTTAAACTTACGATTTGAGTTTATGAAACTGATCTCTATCAATATTATTTGAACTCCATTTGATGCCAGTCACTGTTTTTAACATTGTTTGATGTATAATTATTTTTCTTTTGAGTGTGTGACAAGTTAAAGCAAAAATTAATCAAATTTAAAATATCATCCTAGGATGACGACAATCCATTTGTGGCAGTCAAGATGTCAGAGAAGATGTCATTGACATAGATGTGAGAACCCCCTGCGGCAACAAAAGGAGAGCTTTCTTCAGAGTGAACATCACATGTGAACTGAAAACTTGGATAGACTTTTTCCCTACCAGCTGGCAAATTTAATTAGAAAAAATTGTGTAAGTGTACGATACCCTCCATGTCAGAAAAACATCGTTGTCTTCATACAAGATTGCCTTTTAAAAATTGTTTTTGCAAACTTCAATTAATTAAAAAAATGTTTTTGAATGGTTTCACCTGAGTTTAAAATTTAAAAAAAGAACAAATTCTCTTTTTTTTTTTTTTTTTTAAATTGAAGTCAGGATGGACAAATTTATAATTTAAAAATAAAATTGTATTCCAAAGGCTTGTTCTGACACATAAATTCCAATGACCTTGTCTGAAACATAAAGCTAGTCATTAGTTGTTCTATGTCCAATGAGTAGATTTTAAGAGAAAGCAGGTTAGTCTGTATATATTTTTATTACGGTATCTAATACCAGTTTTCAGCTACTAGATTTATTTTAACAAAATTTCTGTGGCAAATTAGAATTTCCCCCTGCATACTTTAAGATGTCCAAATTTATGCAAATAGGCAACCCTTAACTTACACTGATAATTTCCCACAAAGCTTTGGAGTGCTATTGTGTGTGTGTACCTTGTGTCATTAATCTAGGTCATAAAAACCAGACCAGTAATGGGAGACACACAATGACCACAATTAACATTTTATCTCTGTTTTCTGTCTGAAGTTGTGCTTCAGATCATCATGTTCAATTCCTTAGTGCATTTGTTGTAAGTTCTCACATTCTCAACAATGGGCTATCTCCAGGTTATGCCTATGGGATATCTTCAGGTTATGCCTATGGGATATCTCCAGGTTATGCCTATGGGATATCTCCAGGTTATGCCTATGGGGTATCTGCAGGTTATGCCTATGGGTTATCTGCAGGTTATGCCTATGGGGTATCTCCAGGTTATGCCTATGGGGGTATCTGCAGGTTATGCCTATGGGATATCTCCAGGTTATGCATATGGGGTATCTCCAGGGTTTCTCTGTATTCGTTTGGAAGAAGATCTGTAAAGGAACGTTTTTCTTGAAATCATTTAAAATGGTCAATTTATCTTTAAAAAAATCCTGACCAACTTTTAAATAAAAGTAAAAGAATAAAATAATGGCATATTTAATTTTATTTTTTACAAATGGAATTCCAGTTCATATCAAATAGATTGCCAGGCTTTAAAAGATAATAAATACTTAAACATTTTGTGAAGGCCTGCTTGTGTTAGATCATGCTCAAGACTTGATGTGCTTCACAACATTTTAAATAGCCGTATCAAATCATTTTATAGGTTTCATTTGCTACACCACTTTTGATTCACCCTCTCCAATGTTTCCTAGCTTGCTTATCAAAAAATGTATATCTTTTAAAAATATAATCTCATTATGTCTGCTTTGTGCATGTCTATGTCAATTTTGTAAATGACGTTGTTGATTGATCTGATCTGATGCAGTTGTTTTTGTCTCACGTCCTGCATTAATCTACAAGATCTATATTTAAGTATTAACCTGTGTCAAATCTAGTCAGCAAGAAAATTGTGTTCTTTATTTCGTGTTCTTTTTATGATGTTATATTTTATGCTACAATTCATTTTGTGCAATAAGATGACATAAATTCTAAATGCAGCTTTTACCATAGGCTTATTTTTATTTCCTTTTTCAATTTCTACTGATTTGATGGTTTTTTAACTTCACAAATGAAATTTGAAAAGGTTATATTTTAAAAATGATATGTGATTTTTCTTTATATATATATATATATGTTTATAATATAATACATATATATATGAAGGGTTCAAGGAAAAAACAAGTGATGTCAGGTTTTGAGAGTTTTGAGAAAAATTGAATTTAAAGTTTAAAAATTCCTCATGAAAGTATTAAAATGTCAAGGTGTCTACATATTTATTTATTGACTAGGTTGTTCTTTCAGGTGGATCTATGTATCATAGTATTCTATTGAATGGAATGTAGCCACAAGGGAGATAACATAGAAATTGTGAAAAACTGACATCCTTGAACCCGCATATTTATTTATTTTTAAAATATTTTTAATGGTCAAGAAATGTAAATTACAGTCTGAATTTAGTTGTCTCTGAATAAATCTATACTAAAAGTCACACAGTTCATTATTTGATGAATATTGTTATGCATTAATTGTATACAGCCAATTATTTTAATGTGTCCAGTGTGTCAACTTAGTGCAAAAAGGTTTACACTGCAAAAGGTATTGTTGCCTATAGTTGTGATTTAGATTTTTCTTCCAGGTTGAGGGTCGTAAAAAAGAAAATGATGAGATTTTGACGAGTATTAAATCTTTTGAGAATTGTGCCTTCTTAAGAGTTGAATGTCTTGTTGCCAGAGCTGGAAAATGGTTGAACACTTCAGCTTTGATGTTGTTTTTTTTTTTTTGTAAGTAACATTTTCATTTAACGCATGAATAAATGTATAATCTAATTAAAAATGCTTTTCAAAAATATATTACCAGTTTTTAATATCTTTGATCTTATATTTTTTTTCACTGCATGATTTGTGGGAAAAATGCTTTATAAATAATCATAGAACAGTTAGCGGGGATAATTTTGTAACTCCAAACTAAAGCCTGATCGGGTTCTGGGTCCACATTCATACAGTCTAATGTTTATATAATAATATTGGGAAACAAAAAGTAAATTATGCATTACCTGATAAAGCAATAAAAGAGCATAGATTAGTTTTTAAGATCTAGCAACTACAAGTGTTAACATATTTTTTAATCATATCTAACTATCCTGTTACAATTTTGGTATTGTTCTATGACTGGACATTTCATTTGATGTGTTTATAATACTTGAATATGACACTTGATGTTAAGGTCAGTAAAGAGCAACATATGGTCTTGATAGCAACATACGGTCTTGATAGAAACATGTGGCCTTGATTTCATCTTGGGCTGGGCTTTTAAAAGTTCTTTTATTTCTCTGTGAATTAGTTATTTTTTTAGCCCAACAGGATTGTGTAAGAAAGGTAAAATTTTCTTTACATTTGACAGGGAAATTTACAAAAGCACAGTGAAAATAGCTTTTAATGAAGGTGAATTTGAATGAGTATCATTAGATTGAAATCTTTATTGTGACAGTAAAATGTTGAGCTTGGAGATGAAGGCAAGTTTTAAAATGAAAACTAATCAACATAACTATATTGTCAGACACTTAATTTCTCTAAATGTTGTGGGTTTGATTTTATTTTCTCTTGCATTCAAAGAATAATAAAATTGATTTGCTTCCAAAATATATCATTTTGGTAGGTGTTTGAAAGGATGAACTTTGACTTCATGTGAGAACTATTTTTACGCTGGATCAAATTTTCTTTAAAAAATGTATCCAATATCTTTTTTATTTGTGCATGCATTATTGATTTTGATTTGTTGCTTTGAAAATATATTGTTCATTTTTTTAAAAAGAAGAAAATGTGTCTATTTAAAAAACAATTATTTAACACTTCTTTTCAATGTTTTTTTTTTTTTTTCTTTGAGCACATCAATTCTCCCTAGATGCTGTCACATATTTCTTTAATCTGTCGAAAAGAAGATCTTCTTTTTTTTGCTTGTTTAAATATATTGTTCATTTTTTTAAAAAGAAGAAAATGTGTCTATTTAAAAAACAATTATTTAACACTTCTTTTCAATGTTTTTTTTTTTTTTCTGTGAGCACATCAATTCTCCCTAGATGCTGTCACATATTTCTATAATCTGTCGAAAAGAAGAGCTTCTTTTATTGGCTTGTTTCCTTGGGCCATCACACAACATTGTTCCTGTTTGAATAACCCAGGTAACCTACATGAGCAATAAATTTGTTAGCTACCATGTCTTGAAAACATTACCCACTGCATCAATAAAATCTGCTTAAACATTTGTATCCAAAATCCTGAATTACAGATGTTCAAACTTATTTATCTTCTCTACGACATCCATGATTTATGCTCCTTTATAAAGATTATCCTCTTACATATCTACTGTACTTCTGAGGAGTTGAGAGTTGTATAAAATGGAATGCATTTTAACAATGAGTGGCAGCACATCCAGGAGCACTGTTCGAGATACAAGAAATTGGTTCAAAAACCAATGTCTGCATGAAAATAACATTCAGCATTGAGATGATGAATTTCACTCACTCAGTATGGACATGATGGCCAGTACTAATATATACATTTAAATTTAAAATTGTTATTGAACATGGTTATCCACTAGAAACTCAAATAATAATAATTTGAATATAGGAGTCAGTGAAGTGAGTGTTAAAGGTTCCAGCATCTGTATTCACGCAAGTAAAAGAATAGAAGTCTAAGTATGATATCCAGCATCTGTATCTATGCAAGTATCAGATTAAAATAATAGATACAGTACAGAACCAACAAAAATGTAACACCACAAGAAATAATGAAAGGACACTCAATATGTTCATTTTAAAAATATAATTATTTCATTTTTAATAAAAAGAAAATGTTTCTTCATTTAGCCAAGTTGCTAAAGTCTGACAGGTAAATTTTTATCAAATTGAAAGTCATTGTTTTTACATTCCATACTGAGATTACTCATTACATAGCAAGACAAACACATGGATGCAAAAGTTGACCAATGACAATCTCAATTATATTACAAGAATTGCTTGCTTCATCTGCACAATAAAATGATTCTAATACTTCTCTATATAATTAATAATCTAGAGTTAGATGAAATGCTTTATTCCTGAATTGGGAAAGGGCTAAGGATGCAGATGTCGCAGGTTTAATGAAATAGAAATATATATAGTATATAGATGATTTTAAACAAATGTGTAATGATTTATTTTATAAAAGAAAAAAGCTTGCTAAATGACTAAATGCCTTAACTTTAATTGAAATTCTTGCAAAAAATCCTTGCAATTAAACAGCCATATTTTAAAATGACAGTCACATTTGCCAACAAAGAGAACTCAGGCATAGATTTTTTTTCTGAAAATTTAACACAGAAGTGATGAGAGCACTTAAACATAAACAATACAAGATGTTCAAAGAAAGAAAGAAAAAACTTTACAGCCAAAGAAAATAAATTTGAATACTAAGTGAAAGTAAATGGATATCAAATGAAATTGAAAACAATGTTTTTGACAAGGAGAATACAGTTTTTTGTTTGTTTGTTTGACACTTTGCATAAAGTACTTGCTTATTCACAGGAAGATCAAGGGCATCAAATATTCTCAAACCAAACAAATTTTACCAGTTAATAAATCATATCTTATACAAAATGATGACAATGAAAATTAAATTCTTGCCAACAACTATATATTAAGGGCCTACAATTTCTTGTGATTTTCTTCACCAAAAAAAAAAGACTTTTCATGAAAACTTAGCTGAATTTAATTTGCATATTAATTATAATATTCAATATTTAACAAATTCAGATAGGTTCTGAAAAATTGGATCCTAAATTTTTATTATTTAATATGTGATAGTTATCACAGTTAATAATAAAGAATTTTGCATACTATGATACTTTTTATGGAGAAATAGGTCCAGGATTCATTTTAATGGACTGTACAGAGCATACATATTTGAAACTAAAAGACTGAGGTAAAAGGTACAGCTTTTTCCACTCAAATTCATAGGTATGAATCTACAATGAGGCGAAAACCAGGTGCAAGAACTAAGACATTACTTTCAAACTATAGAAATACATCCAACTAGAAATTTATTTATATTTGAAATTTTTTCCTTTCAAAAGATTTTTGCTGTAAATATGCACATATTTTACCTGATATTAACACTAAAAAGGAAGGTAACTTAAGAAAATCTTTTGAAAAAAAAAAAAAATAAAAAAAAAAAAAAAAGTAAAATAAAAAAAATTTTTAAAAAAAAAAAAAAAAAAAAAAAAAAAAAAATTTCATTAAAATATTCCAGTTAACCTATATAGTTAATTCTTTATTTATACAGTAATTGTTCCATCAAGCCCATCAGAGTTTTATACATTTTTCAAAATTAGCTATGCCACATAGTCTAACCTTATACAATCAATGCACATAGTGCACAGTAATCTGTACAATAATTTGCAAGCTATTTATTATTTGTGCACATAAAAGATAAGAAGATGCCATCAAAAAAATCTTCCCCACTCTGCTAAGCTTGTAAAAACATTTTTATGTTTAACTTAAACCTCTAAGTCTTTAAGAAGAACCTATTATAGCAGGGAATAAGAGCAAAAATAGTTCTACAATTTAGAAGGAATATTTCATTGTGACAGATTAACACTTGGCAAGGACTAATTAGTTAGATGATGTGGTGAGAAATTTAGAGGTTTCCTGTGAGAAATATAAAGATTTTTTTCTATCTGATTTTATTTATTGGCTATGAATCATCATCAGAAGCAGTATAGCTAGGTGTGAACAATTTAAACATCTCTTCATAACAAAGTGAACTCAGCTTGTACTAAGATGGTTGCATAAGTCCTGATGGCAATGTATAGACTTTTCAAACTAAAAAAATAAACAGCAGTATTTTCAATCCTGTGTGAATCAGTCACATGCAATTTTTGAAGAGTGGGTAGCAAATGTAAATAAAGAACAATTCAGACCCAAAGCCTTGCACAGGTTGTCACAATGTCAATCATTTAAAGTGTAAATATTTATATAACATGTATGTGTATGTCTCATTATTGGGGAGGAAATATGACATCAACAGTATGTATAGGGGTCATCCATAAAAGACGTCCACAACGGGGGGGGGGGGGGTCAAGTCAAAAGTGGACAAAGGGGGAGGAGGGGTAAACAATAGCAAAAAATTGGGGGACGTCTTTTATGGATGGCCCAATATCCAACAGTTACAATCATTTAAAGTGTAAATATTTATATAACATGTATGTGTATGTCTCATTATTGGGGAGGAAATATGACATCAACAGTATGTATAGGGGTCATCCATAAAAGACGTCCACAACGGGGGGGGGGTGTCAAGTCAAAAGTGGACAAAGGGGGAGGAGGGGTAAACAATAGCAAAAAATTGGTGGACGTCTTTTATGGATGGCCCCATATCCAACAGTTCTGCCTTACAATTGCACTGTCATAATGAAGCAACTGTGCCCTGAGAAAGCATTCTTTACAT
Source organism: Lymnaea stagnalis (assembly GCA_964033795.1). Lineage (NCBI taxonomy): Eukaryota > Metazoa > Mollusca > Gastropoda > Lymnaeidae > Lymnaea > Lymnaea stagnalis. Next base: position 411,031 of record CAXITT010000264.1, read on the forward strand.
TCTGTAAATATATTTCAGATAGCCACATTTAAACCAAACATAGGGAATAAAGGATTCATATTGTTTTACACTCCTTTTTACTGCTTTAACAAAGATATTGAACTAAAACATTCCTCCATGTGTACCTTTAACTTTCAATAAACACATTTTTATTTTATTTTCAAATAAAGGAAAAAAAATGAAAAAAATATCTCACATGTGTCTGTTTAAATGTGGAGATTCCCCTGCATACAGTTTTTCTTGCTGGCAACAGACATAACATAATTAAACTTTTACTGTAAAGAGAACAAATAGTTATATAATATGATATACCAAATATTTTTCACAAAAACATGAGTGTATGGTATAGTTTGAAAAAAAAAGTTTTATTATTTTTATTTTAATGAGTTTCATCAACACGACCGTAAGGACTGAGTTACTCCAACTCTGCTCGATAATATCATTACAAAAGATGAACATGAGTCAATGTGGTGCACCTATCATCATAGATAGTGCCAGATAGTGTAGCACCTAATCCCCCATCTCAAATCCAGACAAACAGAACATTCATAGCAGCAGAAAATAGTCATTTCCTTACTGTTTTAGTTAAATACAAACACTTCAACAAATCCTTTGGCGTGATGTTTGTGAACATTGGACTCAACAGGAACAATAGCCACTTAACATGTTACTTCAACTTGAAGTTTAATGTGGCAGGGAGTTCTACACCTACAACAGTCATTTATTTGATGTTGAATCAAACAATTACTCTGAAAATTAATTAATATTTTTTTTTAATTTCCATATTTAGAAACAAAAAACAATTCTTTTTTTTATCTGGATAATATTAAATTTATGAAAAACTCAAATTGATTTGTTTCCACTTTTAATTTCCCAGTGACCTAAATGAACATCCTCAATGTTTGTTTCAATGTTGCGCTCACTTCAGATAAAAATTAATTTTCTGATTCTTATGTAGTTACGTAATTAGATTTTTAAAAGGCTGATACTACTGTTGTAAAACTTTCTGAAATTCAACAATTCATCAATAACTATTGAACACCTCAAAGCTTTAACTTTCCATTGAATAAACCAACCTGGGATGGTAAAGCACTAATTAGATTTTAAAAAAAATAACAATAAACAACCAACTGAAATATCTGACATGAATGCAAACGATGAGTAGACTCAGATCTTGCTTGCAGTATAATGATAGAAATAAATGCCGACTAAATGAACTTAAAACACCTGGGCCAAATAATATCATGAGAGGCAATAATCTCAAAGGATTATGTTTTCTGCTTTATATGTCAAGTAGAGAGGACAGCAACGCCTAGTTTCAAGAAAATGTCAACAAACATTTAGGCACACCATCCAAAGATTTACTAACATGTAGCATAACTGAAAATTCCCAATTCACTCTCTGATGTACTTAGTGAGCTAAAAATTATATGAATGGCAACATTATTTGAATTGAAAATTTCCACAGAAGAAAACCTAGTGTGACCACAATTTACTATAGTTATCTCAAAATGTAAGAGAAAGTCAGCCCAATCGATTATTTTGTATATTTAATAATGTTATATTCCAGTGTTATTGTATTGGTGACAAGGGTGGTGCATTGCTGTATGACAACTAGAAGGATGGGAGTAGCGTCTGTTAGCACTGCTGGAAGTCACAAACCGCTACGCTCTGATCAACCATGTTACAATAATTTGTTACACTGTAAGATTCCTTACTGTTCAAATGATACCAGTTATTTACAGTTTTTCTGACTCCATCCTCCCAGCTAGAACCAGTCAACAATCAATAAATCAATATGCAACACCTGGGACAGGTATTTAATGTGTGTGAGTGTGGATTATCAGTCTGATGGATACTGTGTGGTAGAGCTTTAACACAGACGACCTTTTATCACCATAACTTTGATACTTTTGAGTTGGGCTTCTTACCTAACTAAATTATGCCAAAAAACATACACACCTGCATGTGAAATTATAAGTGCTGAGTAAAACAGAAATGATCTCATCACAGCAGTCACACATTGCCATGATATTTTAGTACAGTTATTTCTATTATCTTGCAATGGGATCAGCAACGTACCTTTTGGACAGTTGCTCCATTTGGGAGTAGCAGGCTATAACTATTCCTATAAAAATAATCTTTTTAAAGTTATTGAAATGCAATAGTTGTCAAATGACGCAAGCCAGACATTAAATGTATTCCATTATAGAAAGCTACTGGGAACACATTGGGAATTAATAAGTCATAAGGAGATGTGTAAAACAGAACATGGAAATAAAAGTTTTTGCCAACCCCTGGGCTTGTGGGTTGAGGATTGCACAAACTTGAAGACACAGTCACACAGCACCAATGGTCAGATTATTCTTGATGCCTGCCCTATAAACAAAGAAGATTACTAGCCATTCATATAATAATAACATTAATGATATTTAGCGTTTGCCATATTTACCTCGGACTTGTAAGAAATCTAAGACACCTGCCGTATTATTTATCACAAGTAAAAATACCTCAACGCTCACCATAGCAAAAACTTCACCACTGCTCTACAACAATTGATGTCTCTAAATAATACTAAATTAGAGGTAATTTGGTAAATTTGCATTATATAATTGGATTACACCAACGATCATGTAATAATCTCATCAACATGAACACACCTTCCCAAGTTACATTCATTTCTTACACAGCATCACTTGCTCTGTAGGACAAAAAACAGATGAGACTCAAGCAAAAGTTTCCTTCTCAAAGACCAGTTTGACAGCTTCTAAGACATTGGGTACTACATGATTGGGGTGGGTCAGCATAGGGTCTATGACAAAGTCTCTGTGGTTGTGGTTGCTGATCCTGGAGCCGGCGAACGATACAAAGTCAGTGCTCTCCCTGAAAACTCCGGTGCACACAAGGATGGTCTCACAGGACGACGCCTTCTCCACCCCCAGGGTGTCCTCCTCCAGGGACTTGATCACACGTATATTGGCTGCCGAGTCAAACTCGGACATGTCCAGGTCGTCATCGTCATCATCACTGGCTTCATCTAGAAACTCAGCATCTGCTCGGTGAGATGCTACACGCACTTTCTTGGTCTGGACCTGACCGTTGTTGGAGCTTTTACGTCGCTGTAGGTATCTGTTGTACAGGTTACCACCATATATATCGGTGGTGGGATTGTCCCTGGAAATATATGTAAACATTTTTTTATTTAACAGAAAGTAAAAACGTAAATTGTGCATATTGGAAAAAAATTTTTTTTGAAAATGTCAAGATTTAATTGCACACAAAGCAGCAGCGTAACTAGAGTTAGTGTTGCCGTAGTTAGAGTTAGTGTTGTCATAGCTAGAGTTAGTGTTGCCTGACGTGGGCCAAGCTTTTTGCCACTCCCACTCCTCCATGAAACAAGCCTGCAGTTGGCCCATCAATATAAGGAAAAAAGTGCTGCCCAGGGCAGACTGCCCACACCGCACCCCCTTCCTCTGACACCGAGGCAAGGTCACTAGACTGTGAAACATCATACATGTCTTGTCGTCCAGCTTTTGTCCATGATGATAACCAATGACAAGCCAAGTGGTTCCAGGTTTGCCAAGACAATACTTCTTGTGGTTTAATATCATGCAATAATTTCTGTCTTACCCTGAGCGGCACAATATTTTCATTAAATATTGTGTGAAGTGGGCTATTTCCTGCCCCTATTTCCTTAGAACGCATCACCATATTCAGACTTATTTCCCTGAACCAATACAAGCTTTACAAGTAACTACTAGATGTGTCAACTGAGACAACCATCAGTTCACCATTGAGACAATGATCAGTTCACCATTGAGAAAACGATCAGTTCACCATTGGTAAATTCACGTGCTTATGAGCAGCACATATGTTTTATGACCTCACCTACTGTTGATGTCAACAGACACACTGCTAATCTTGCAAGTAATCAAAACACATCTAAATCTACACACACAATCATAAAAGACCCACTGACCCAGAAAGCGGTGTCAAACCTGCAAGACTGTCCTATGCACAGATTCTGATATAAGATCTTTGTGGTTTGATCCAAGAAAATGTATGCTGATGTAGGATAATATGGTGTACACATCCACACCTTGTTCCAGTTCAGTTGTGAATGTATAAGTACTAGGTCAAAATGTCATGTAACAGGGACGATCAGTTTTTAAGGACAACAGTTCATAAAATACTGCCTGCGGCAAAGCTCAACCATTGCAAATGATTTCTTACACAGGTAGACACCATCTTATAATAATGCATCGCATTGGTCAGAAGGTTTAAAAAATGCTGGAGCCAGCTGTTACAGTTAGGATAATATATATGAGGGACAGCATTCAAGAGGTGTGTGAATTAAATCAATAGTGGAACAAGATATGTTTAACCTTGAAAAAAAAAATAAACTGACATTTCAGCTAAATGCCCTCTTCAGCAGACCATACAATAATATAAATAAACAACAGATAAATTGAAATAAAAAATAAAACATGTTTTAGAAGATCTTAAAAATATCACTGTAGAGCTACCTTCAGAGGAGGAAAACTATTACAGTGAGGATCAGTATCCAAGCCTAATTATATATTAATTTCAATTTTCTCAAGTAAAAATATCTTTAGCAATATTCTTAAGTAAAGATATCAAGTCCAATATGGGGAAAGGGGTGGGGGGGGGGGGGTGGGGGGGGGGGGGGGAACTGAGAGACATGCATTTTTTGAAGCTTGAATTATTTTTTTTAAAAATTTGTCAGGACTAAAATTACGGCCCTATGCTGTGAAGATACCACATGTAACTACTCTTTTTTTACATTTTTGTTGGTGTACGGTACCAAAATCCCTGTATTAAATGTTTACATTTTTTTTGTCTGACACAAACCACTTTATAAATGAACATAACATTATAGCCAAGTATGAACATTGAACTTTTCACTCATGTTTAGATTAGAACTCACCCCACACAATATATCCTTCGTATATGCTGCACTCCCATCATTTTGGCTTGCTGTGTCAGCAGGTAGTCTGCATGGTGGTATGTGATTTCACTGGGTTTACCTATCAAAGCTGTGTATTTCAACTCTTTACCTGTAATTTTCTAGAGGAAAAATACACAGATTAACGAGGGAAGCTGAAATATTGCAGTTTTCATCTAATGTTTACATTAATACAAATTTAAACTTTAACAGTTTTTTTTCTTTTTTTTGGAAATCAATTTTTGCTATTAATAATTTAGAGGGGAAAAAACAAGGAATCATTCTAAGAGGCATGACTGTAGATCATTGAAACACAGCTTGGCCAGCCAAACATTTATTCATTCTATGAATTCTGTAAAGTTTAATAAAAAAGTGTAATCTCTCTTTTTAAAAATTCTCTTACTTTAATTTATGCGTAACAATTCTAGTTTTGGTCCCCACAGTGTGGATTATGTCTTAGTCAAGATCTATAGATAGTTTGGCCCCCACAGTGTACATTCTTATGTCTCTGTCAAGATCTATAGATCATTTAGCCCCCACTGTGTGGATTATGTCTTTGTCAAGATCTATATATCATTTGGCCCCACAGCGTGGATTATGTCTTTGTCAAGATCTTTAGATCACTTGGCCCCCACTGTGTGGATTATGTTTTTGTCAAGATCTTTAGATCATTTGGCCCCCACAGTGTGGATTATGTCTTTGTCAAGATCTATAGATCATTTTGACCCCACTGTGTGGATTATGTCTTTGTCAAGACAGTGTGAATTATAATGTTTTGTCAAGATCTATAGAATGTCTCCCCAAACAAGGAATGCCTTATCCTGTACACTACCTGATATAATCCTTCCAATGCGTTCATGAAACAACCATGGCCCAATCTGGTGAAAAAAAAAATTAATACATCACAAATTTGTGAATCGAAAATGTCTCTAAAAGGAGGGGGGGCCTCGTAAACCTGAATAGAAGCAATAAAGTGTGGACATGAGTCGAGTCTACATTAATAATGACGGAAACATAAACTTGACCCTTACCATTAATCACACACATAACGGTGTCTTTTTAATCTGTTTTAGCTGTATCTTTGTCCAACCCTTTCCTAGCTCATTGGCCCCCTACTGGCTGCTGATTTTCTACCCTGCTGTACAGAATGTGTGTTTTGCTTCACTGTCCACCGGCTGATATGCACCGCTTCCTTTGACCCCCCACCCCCCCGTAATACATGACAGCCACTGCGTGATGGATTCAGTTTTCTCACACTAGTTACAGTTGTGCGTGATATCTAAAATCCATTTAATGAAGCCAGCTGTGGTTCCAGGACAAGGGCATCTTTTACCCTCCTCTGGAGGCGAAGCTCTACACCAGATGGCAAATTAATCTGACCGTGAACTTGCTCGGCACGCCCTTCTGTGGCCAAACTTTACCATAACAACAAGGACTTGGTCATGGATTATGTTTAGTAACATGCAGAGAGCAAACTTTGTAGTGCAACACGCTTCTCACTCAGTTAAAACGCTGTCGGGGAAGGGGGGGTTTGCGTCCAACAGCCAAATGGAAACTATGAATGACCAATATATTCACTACATACATAATAGGCCTACATATAATTTATACACTTGTCTGAGCCTCACTAAAAAAAAAAAAGAGTTGAAAATCAGTTATGTTGAACGTAAATAACCGAATTTAAACGCACACCCGAGACAGGTGGAAAACAAAGATTGCAGAGTTTTTATTAGATTAAACGAGACGGTGTTTACGGTCAAAAAGTATTTCAGCAGTCACTCATGTAACACGGTCACTGAATAGTTTTTTGGCCGACTTCGCTGTCAATAACATCTAATTATAAACTAGCGTGTGCTCAATGGGTTGCTAAAATATATGCCATTCACACACACGCCATTGATTTCACCACGATATTGTAAAGGTGGCTACTGCAAAGATGTAGGCCTACAGTTGAAAGTGAATAGAAAGTAGGCGTAGACTCCAGGTATTCATGTGTGCAGGTATTTTTTACGTTTACATTTTAATAACAATGAAGATCTTAATTTATTGATCTGGTGCATTGTCAGCTAACAGCTTCCAATGTTTCCTCCCATAGAGGGCGCCCCAGTGAGATCTAATGCTCTAAAATTAATTAAACCTGAAACCATGGGCCATAATGTACCTGTTACCGGGCCGGCTCAAGGTGCCGCTAATTGCCCGGAGCGCCACATCCTTAGGGCGCCATCAACGAAAAAAAATAGTCGTCGGTAGGCTAATGGAAATTGTTAACACTGCCCAAATATACGTTAAGAAAAACCCATTTATTTATTGTTTATTATTTGAGTTTGTTTTAAAAAAAAACAACAAAACAACCTACGCAATAATAAAGTCATTACCTGATACCCAGTTTTTACCCTTACATAAATTTGTATGATTATATATTCAAAAGGGCGCCAGTCTTTAAGCTTGCCAGCAACCGTAGGGCCGACCCTGCGCTGTCAATATAATATTTATTTATTAGCCCATAAAAAAAAAAAACGAGCACATGCACACCGGAAATGAGAGAACAAGGTGAAGATGTAATGTAAGTCAAGGTCGTTACACTCTCCCCACGATTGACAAAAGAGTTACGCTGACTGTTACGCTGCTATAAAGACGTTGACCGTGCCGTAACCCAATAGAAAAGGAAACCATACAAAGAAAAAGAAGCCAACTCGTACACACATGAATTTCTCTAGTAAGGTTGGCCTCTTATGTTCGAATAACTTCTACATGTCTGACCCTGACAGGTCGATTGACGCCACTCTCAGCCCGGGTAAACCAGATCAGAATGACAACATTTATACACAATAGTTTATTATTATTATTTTACAACATCGATCTAATTGTGTAGTGTGTGTGCTCTATAACTGGTACATCATCTATCGCCGATGTATAATTAATGACTGATGTATTATAGCCTTATGTATGGCCGATGTTTAATGTATAACCGGTGCCACCCCTAAAATAGATAATGTCCCTGACACATGAGGTGCGCTATGGGTGGTCTGAAGACGCCACGTCTAAACTTCAATGAATGTCTACTGACTGTCGGCATTGAAAGATGTCCACCAGTCTCACACTAACTATTCAGTATAATGCAACGTTCTTGGGCCTACATCGCTCACCCACCTGATAGAAGCAACTATTAAGTGCGGCCGTACTTGTAATTTGAGTTTTAAACCTGATGTCACTAGCTGTTACGTTGTACACATACACGGTAACAGTAATGTAAACCTAATGTCATCAGCTGTTATATTGTACACATACACGGTAACAGTAATGTCAACAGCTGTTATATTGAACACATACACGGTAACAGTAATGTCAACCTGATGTCACCAGCTGTTATATTGTACACATAAAGGGTAATGTTTGATACACGCCTATCTCCTATCACACAATGCCACAACTATGCTTTATCTCTACCCAGCTCCCAACTATAAATACACTAGTGAGTGGGTTCAGCCAATGTTGATACACACCGAAATAGACGCAAGCACGCTCACGGCCATTGCCCCTCCCCCCCCCCCCCCCCCCCCCCCCNCCGTCATCTCAGACTCACTACACACACACATGTGTATATATATATATATATATATATATATATATATATATATATATATACACACACACACACATATCTATAGACCTCTGACACGTGGGAATTCATGGTGCCTCCAGTAGAGGAGGGTTGTTGTCCATGACCAATCTATTCACTAATTACCCTGCAAGCGGTGCAGACCTATTCCATGTGGAGTGAGGTCTAGTCATCGCCACAACTGGCCAAGCCTACACTTACATGGAACAAAATGGTTTGAAAGCTACATAATTTTATGGAAATGTACTGCGCTAAATTCAGCTACAAGATCGAGCACTTAACTTAAAATACATATTTTAACAGAATTTGAAAGGCAGCCATGTTGTGTCCTGAAGAGGCTACAGAATACTAACTTGTCTATACGAGTCTAATCGAAATCTATGAATGCTGCAGCTCCTGTTTAGCTTATAAAAGATTAAAGCGACCTTCACACACGCGTCGATCGTTATTTGGCGTGGCATTTGGTTAACAACATTCATACACAAAATTCACAAAAATTTCTCAAAATTCACGTTACATGTTTATTAATTGAACATAAAAATGGGCAAATTATCGTAACCCCCCCCCCCCATGATGAACAAGAATATAATCATAAAAACGTGTGGCCTCCATACAACATCCTCCTATAACCTACTTTCAGCAGAGCTCACCTATTCAACCTTATGCACTCTTAGGTGGGCAAAGATTGGGGGGGGGGGGACTATTATGGGGGGGGGGGTACTATTTGACATTAAAAAACATGACGGGCTTGTCACCTGCCGGTGGTCCTGGTTGTTGTGAGACGCTCTCTCAACCCCCCCCCCCCTTTTTTTTTCCTCAGTTTAAGATGCACGCCTTTGGTCTGTACTTGATAGTCAGCAGTGCAACATGCACAGTCTCTCGCCATGACTAAGCAGATTTATATCTTATTCTTAGCAAGGCGCGTACTCTCCACAGCCACCTTCCCTGTAGACCTATCAAACGCACGTGTATGATCCACATGCCTTGGTCTCAAAGTGGGAGAGGGTAGTATGGAGGTGGCTACGCCCCCCCCCCCCACACCAACCCGGAGAAAACATTGTTATAGTAGGGGAAGGTGTTAATTGTATAATGTCATCATGCTTTAAAAATAAAGTTATTAGTCTATAGTTTTGCCATTCATATACACACTTTTTATACATAACACTATTTAAAAAAAAATGTTTTGTATCAAGTAAAAATGTGAAATATTTTGGAAAGGGTAAAAAAAAAAAACACCACTGATTACAGGAGCATTTCATCATAGCTCATTCCAATCCCTAAAGTCGTTTGACTTTCCAACCCTGGTACAGTAGATTAACCCACTTAAGAGCTGGGGACACGTGAAGCGGGAGTGATTGGATCACCGTAATCTAGTGTGCGGCTGGGTGAACCTCAGTTGACCCAAATAGGCAGACCGATTCTTAGATCTAAGATTCTTTTTTTAACGGCGGGTTAACAAAGAGTGTTATGCTGTGAGGTTGGGGTCGGTCTCATGACGAGGGGACCAGTGGTGCAAGTGCAATTTTTAAAAACCATGCCAGTAAGGTTGACCAGGCGTCAGGGTTTCCCCAAACGTGTGCTCTGGTAGGCCCCTGTCCGGGCGACTTTCCAGAAATATGGATTTTGTCCGCCCCCCCCCCCCTGTCTATCCCCGACAAATACGTTCTTATTTTATTTAAATATTTATGTTATTTGCTCTTCTGTTCCGTGAACTAAACACGCGCGCCAACAGTAAGGTTGACCAGGCGTCAGGGTTTCCCCAAACGTGTGCTCTGGTAGGCCCCTGGCCGGGCGACTTTCCAGAAATATGGATTTTGTCCGCCCCCCCCCCCTGTCTATCCCCGACAAATACGTTCTTATTTTATTTAAATATTTATGTTATTTGCTCTTCTGTTCCGTGAACTAAACACGCGCGCCACCAACATTTAGCACGATGGTATGGGTCACTAAGGTAACAACTGAATCTTCGGGTTCAGGAAGCCATTTTTGTAAACATACATGATAATTGATAAATAATTAATTTTTTCAATTGAAATACAAAATAATTGATTAAAAATTTGCAAAACGTAAGGGTTGAGCTAAACAAAAACAAAAACGCACTAAAAAGCCAATACCCGGGTTGTCGTGCAGGTCGATATGCATGGGAAGCTGAATGTTTGACATGCGGCAAGGGAACTTATATACTCTCCCTTGGGAATCAGGGTGCACTGGACATAAGGGTGCACTGGACTTAAAGGTGCGCGTCGAAACACTGAAAGTGTCAAGAGTGTTTGTTCTCCGAAAAACTTCCCACAAAAAGTTGCACATTTTTCGTAACACCAGGTTCGAAAAGCGATGAATTGATTTCAACAACTGAAGTCACATGGACGTTTCACGCCGTCGAGCACCATCACAGCTAAACATCAATGGACTGCAGTTGTCGCTTATTAAAAACAATTGTACCTGATTCTGATATTGCACGCAAAAATCAGTCAGTGTAATGTAATGGATACTTAAAACTGTTTAAAATTGTTTATAAAAAAATTAAATGGTAAAGGGCCGTGCACATATCAAATAAAAATGACACTTTGACCGACCACTACCGGTACGTCTTTCAACGATACAGAACATTGCCAACATTTTCCATTGACCATCTTCATAATATTATATAACATTTCCCCAGAAAACCTCCATAATATAACATTTCCACTGACCACCTCCATAATATAACATTTCCACTGACCACCTCCATAACATAACTTTTCCACTGACCACCTCCATAATATAACATTTCCACTGACAACCTCAATAATATAACATTTCCACTGACCACCTCCATAACCTAACTTTTCCACTGACCACCTCCATAACCTAACTTTTCCACTGACCACCTCCATAACCTAACTTTTCCACTGACCACCTCCATAATATAACATTTCCACTGACCACCTCTATAATATAACATTTCCACTGACAACCTCTATAATATAAAATTTCCACTGACCACCTCCATAACCTAACTTATCCACTGACCACCTCCATAACCTAACTTTTCCACTGACCACCTCCATAATATAACATTTCCACTGACAACCTCTATAATATAACATTTCCACTGACCAACTCCATAACCTAACTTTTCCATTGACCTCCTCCATAATATATCATTTCCAATGACCACGTCTATAATATAATATTTCTGGTAAGCCAGATTATCTGGAAAAAGGAGGGGTTGGGGTTGGGTGGAGGGGTGTGAAACCCCGAGGTACTCCGCAATGGGAGGAAACATTTACCGCACTGATCCCTTTCACTGAGCTTACACTTCCACTTAAATAATTTTAGAAAAGAAAGAAGATAAGAAGCAATTCATGTTAAATAATATCTGGGTCAGTCTGACGAGAAGCATTGGTCTTCAGTCAGTAATGGACATCAGCACTATACAACTTAGTAGCGCCTGCCCGAGATCAAGAACAAGTTTCATCATCATAATACTAGACCCAGTTTCATTATCAATGACCAACGTACTTGGGCTTTATATACAGCTGAACAGGATTAAATGAATTTTTTAAAATGTTATTTTTTGTTGAATGTCACGTGACTCACAGATTACGGCATGTTCACATCTTCACAAATGAATAACACAAAATTATCTAAGGGGTCATCCATAAAAGACGTCCACACAAAAGGGGGGAGGGGGGTTCAACAAAAAGTGGACTAAAGTGGACAAAAGGGGGGAGGGGGTTTAGGACAAAGTGGATGTCCATATTGTAGTGTTTTTTTGAGTGCAGCAGTTTTGCATAAATTTACTGCAAATTTACTGCTCGATCACAGTTACAGTAGCATGCCTTTTGATCCATCGGTGGCTGGAAGAATGTCCAAGAGAATATGTTTCTGCGTACATATTTCCCATCATAGGCGGCAATGATTAAACAGAAGGTCGTCCATTGAAATATTCCTGCTAGTGAACATACTATGGTAGACGAATCAGACGAAGAGACTGCCACTCAAATTGAATTAGCAATTGAAGACTCAAGAACAGATGTTGTCATTATACGAAACATGTTTGAATGGCTGCAGTCCGAATTTTCCGTTGATTGAAGAATGGTGGAGTATTTGTTTATTACATTTTTTAATACAGTGATTCAATAAAATGTTTTTGAACAGTTATTATTTCATTTAGAATTTTGCCTGCAAATAATTGGAAAAAAAAATCTTTGTAAATACATACTCGTTATATTGTTGTACATTTCCCCAAAATATTCATTAATCTAAGTTCGGTAAATTTTATGTTTTGGACGTCCACAATTGGGAGGGGGGGGGGTGTCAAGTCAAAAGTGGACAAAGGGGGAGGGGGGTAAAAAATAGCAAAAAATTGGTGGACGTCTTTTATGGATGGCCCCTAAGCGCATTTTTAAAACGTATTTTATCTACTACTTCCGCCAGTCTCTTCCTTTGATTTAATTACATATTAAAGAAAATCGTATACGAATTACTAGCGTCTGAACTTATATACAATTTAAAAACTTTAAAAAAATATCTACCATTGTCAGGTGTCAGGGCTCTCTTAACAGCATTGGTTGGGGGGGGGGTGCGGTGTCTTGGGCTAAGTAATTCACTGTGCCCCCTATTGATCGGTAACATTATCAATTAATGTTAAGAAAGGTTTTTGGGGCCCAGCTCAGCCCATAGGTTATATACGAATTACTAGCGTCTGAACTTATATACAATTTAAAAACTTTAAAAAAATATCTACCATTGTCAGGTGTCAGGGCTCTCTTAACAGCATTGGTTGGGGGGGGGGGGTGCGGTGTCTTGGGCTAAGTAATTCACTGTGCCCCCTATTGATCGGTAACATTATCAATTAATGTTAAGAAAGGTTGTTGGGGCCCAGCTCAGCCCATAGGTTATCATCAGGGTGTCTTTAAGACAGGGTATCTTTAAGACATGGTGTCTTAAGACGATGTCATCGGGGGTGCGGAGGGACTTTTAAGGGGTTCGGGAAGGGGAAGCAGGGCCAAAGTCGCCCTGCAATGCCTTAAATAAACAACAATTCATTCCGTTTTTGGCGCATCCTGGCGCTTTTGGTCCAAGATTAGTTTCGCCTCGTCTGTCACTTCAACTTTGATCGGAAAGGGCGGCAGAAATCGAGAGAACCGAATGCTGCCGAGCGAATCTGGAGAAGGTGCTTCGGGGGGTGTCGTTATAAATTCAGAATACAGTGGGTGCATTTAAGCACATACCTGACTTGAGTGTACCAGCATCTCTACACTTAATCGGCAAGCAACAGTAGAGATGCTAGTGGACGTTTAGTGTACCAGCATTCTACACTTAATCGGCAAGCAACAGTAGAGATGCTAGTGGACGTTTAGTGTACCAGCATCTCTACACTTAATCGGCAAGCAACAGTAGAGATGCTAGTGGACGTTTAGCTTCCCTTGAAATCGTTATACAAACTCTTTATTTCTTCTAGCTGTTTCTATTTAGTAACGTTGTATATCATTTTAAAGTCCAACAATTAATTTGTTTACACTATTTCGTTAACAAATGAATTTTTAAAAAAAAACAACAACTGCTTACAACAATGTAAATGTTGAACGAAAAAGAAACAAAACTAAAAGCGTAATTAAATAAATGGTGAAAATAAAAGACGAGACGATTAAGCGGGCGTTACGGTTAGATTCCTTCCTCAGTAGACAATACCTTATAAAACAGCAGATACATCGAAATCTTAATAAACTCATGTGCTCGAACATCTCGATAAAGTCAATGTAGCTCAGTGTTGGGCACAGTTGGGAACAGGAAGCGCACTCTGTTATTAGAAACTGCAGACGAGTTGGTCAAAATGGGCGTCTCACATTATTCTGTGCTACGTACTATTAGTGGTGGGTGTCATATTTTGGGGTTAGGCGGCCCCTTATTGATAACATCGCAAAAACTGCGCTTTCGCCAACCCCCCCCCCCCATAAAACAAAGTTTCACCCTCAGATAATATTAGTGGTGGGTGTCATTTTTTGGTGTTAGGCGGCCCCTTATTGATAACATCGCAAAAACTGCCCTTTCCCCAACCCCCCCCCCCCCATAAAACAAAGTTTCACCCTCAGATAAGATGCAATAAATATTTTGATTGGCATATAAATCTTAAAGGATATGTGCACGTGGTGTATTGTACCAAGGGATTCCATTTATATAAAGTGGTACCGTTTGCATTGCAGCTATACTTAATTCTGGGGGGCACGACTACTGTGCAGGTTACCATGTTTTGTCAGATGTTTAACTTACTGTGTTTCTCAAGAAACCGACATCAATCTGATTTGAAGAGGGAGAAGGTGGCCCGAAATTAACTACAGAATTAGTCATAATCTTTGTAAATGAAGACAATAACTGAGCACTGGAGAAACTTCTACAAACTGCTAAGATAATTTGATTGAACGGAAATATGGTCGAATCTTTTTTCCGTTTTTACGTTTAAATTTGGCTTCAAATGTCTTTTTGAACGCATTATTTTGTTTTACTATATAGTATAGTGCGTTCAAAAAGAAATTTGAGGAAAATTTTAACGTGTGAACTGAAAAAAAGATTCTACCAAAATTCCTGTCGATCAATTTACCGTCGACGAAATTTCTTTCGATCAAATTTCCGGTAACCAGATAAAATTTTACTGTCATTACTACAGAATATTGTTTAGGTTTAACAGCAGTGTTTCCCAACCTTTTAAGTTCCACTTCAACCCCTTAAAAACTGTTTAATATCCTAGATATCGTATTTAACCCGCCCACCCAGCCACTATTTGTTTTTAGGACGTATGAACTCCACTTTCACTGTCTGTTCGAGGCTTGAGATTAAATGAGTTTACAAATAACATTTGTAGTTATGTTCTGGTCAAGCCAAGTTCTATTTAAGGGAATAGTTGGATTTTACTTAATTTCATTATGAAATGTTCATTTTAGACCAGGGGTCTCAAACTCAAATCATCCGGGGGCCGCAGGAGGTAGAGTCTGAGTGAGACTGGGCCGGATCAAATTTTAAAAAAAAAGCGATTACAAATTTAATAAAGTACAACTGGTACTATCTGCTCAACCTTTGTTAATAACAAAATAAATCATTAAGAGTTCTCAAGAACTGGGCTTCACTTTCTTCCCCCTACCCCTAGTTGCCAGAGACCTGGCAGCGCTTCTTCTTACACAGCTGAGCAACTTTGGGTTGAGTGAGGAAGCAACTGAGACCCTCAGTATTGCTTGAAGATGCTCATTAGTAAGTTTCGCCCTGAACTTTGACTTGTTAAAGTTCATAGTGGGAAAAGAGCTTTTCACACAGATTGCTACTCCCAAAAAAGTACTAGATCCGCTTGAGCAACCTGGAAATCTCAGTGAAGGTGGAGGCCAAAGCTCTCAATTTTCCTCCCTGAAATTAGAATTGCACTGAAGTTCAATCAGCTCCATTTGAAGCGCAAGTTGGGAATTGTAAAGGGGGTGGGGGGGGGGAAGAGGAATTAAAGGAGAAAGGATCAGCAAAAGTTGAAAAATGGTTCTGTGTGACTTGAAGTCTAAAAACTTGTCATCAAATTCTTCCTGTAGCTCTGCAATGGCATCAGTATGCTTGCTCACTAATACTTTTGAGATGGAACCCAGCTGTACTGTCATGCTTGGAATTTCCATCACTCGTTAACAATAGGGGCAATTTTAATTGGGGCTCTTTGATACTGCGTCATATTTCTACGATTTGCCAATTATAGTTGTGCATTACCCACTAAATGACTTTTTAAATTTTCTGAAAACCCCACTTTGGCAACGTTTGTTCCACCAAATGCCATAACATAAAAACATTTAGTCCTGTTTTAAAACGGTTTTTATCATGATAATCAACGTCCAAACCTATACAAAGATAATTAAAATAAGAATTAAACTAGTCGGTGAGATTCGGCCGAAACTGTCGCGGAGGGTCACATTATAGACATGAGAATGGGGGAAAAATCGCGGGCCGCATTTCACTAATCTTAGCTGTCATGTAGCGGGCCGCAAAATATCGTCTTGCGGGCCGCGAGTTTGAGACCTCTGTTTTAGAATAAACAAAAACCATCAAGTGGGAGAAAAGTTCAGAGCCTTGTTTGAGTATTTCATAACAAAACAATGGAAATGGGAACTAGGGCGGATAACACCAAAAAGAACCGAGTTCCATTTACAAGTGTTACATATTATTTGCCAATAGTCCGGTAGTGGAATCCGGCTGGTACAATGTCTTATTAACTAAAGCCCCAGTCCCATTCCACCATACGACAAAAAATATATTGAGAAATAGGAGATATAACTTTTCAAAAATTTAATTGAGATGCGGTAATTTCATGACTGTTAGTTTTGGTGCATATTGCACTTCATCATTGTAACCCTCATCAGCAGAAGGCACCAGACGAGCTGGCGGACGTCCGCAGTGACAGATATCTTGAAGATGTTGACCTCTTCCACAGAAATGGAGTGGAATTGAACAACCCCCACGCAAGTTGGTGTTTTTCACCCAGCTCTACTTCCCCTTTCATGTGCTCCATATCATTCATCTGGCAAAGACTATTCACCCCCCCCCCCCCACACATTTTTTTTTTGACCAAATCACTTTTCAGAAAGAAAATTCTTGCTTTTTGGGTAATCCATGTTAAGTTATACGTTAACAATTAGGAGGAGAAACGAAAGTCCTTGCGCATTTAACGTCAAAGCGCAGGTAGTAGATCTATCTTTAGAAAATTGGAAATGGGACAGGTGAGCCCAGGTGAGCATAAGGTATTCATCAAGACCCGTACTTTGAAAAGCAACCTGATATATTGAGCTTTAAATGAAAAGACCAGGGGAATAAGCCACTGAAATAGACGAGCCAGGTAAAGGTGTTAGGACTGCTTTTCACATGGTGGTCGCCACCGTGCTGTTATTGAGATACCAGATGTGAACTACTCCACACCTCTCACGTTCTCTTCAAATTGGACTTTCTTTAAAGCATGTGCAACAATCATTTACAATTTGTTATTGGTGTCCCAATTCTTCAGTGCAGCAAACATTTACAATTTGTTATTGGTGTCCCAATTCTTCAGTGCAGCAAACATTTACAATTTGTTATTGGTGTCCCAATTCTTCAGTGCAACAATCATTTACAATTTGTTATTGGTGTCCCAATTCTTCAGTGCAACAATCATTTACAATTTGTTATTGGTGTCCCAATTCTTCAGTGCAACAAACATTTACAATTTTTTATTGGTGTCCCAATTCTTCAGTGCAACAAACATTTACAATTTGTTATTGGTGTCCCAATTCTTCAGTGCAACAAACTTTTGCAATTTTTTTTTATTGGTGTTGGATTCTTCAATGCAACACAAACATCCACACAACAAAACCCAACTGGTGTTAAAACAACTTTGACTCCTTGCGCTTGTTTACTATTCATATAACTTAAAAATGAAAAAATATTACTTTTTTTAGCTACCCTTTCATAAATCTGGCATGATCTTAAACAGTGTTGATGTGATAAAATTATAAAAAAAAACAAACAAAGTAGAGATCTGCATTGGACACCCCCACCCCAACCCCACTCCTTGGATGGGAGATTAACTATTTCTAAGTACATATAATCTCATTGTTCTTTCTGTTCAGCCACTAGATGAAACTTTTTCTCTTCATTGCATGAATATATAATTGTAATTAAAGCAAACATTATTGTGGCCTGAAACTAATCTCTTTAAATATTCAACCATTCTCATGCATATGGACAGCAGTCAAGTTACAACAACACTGCAGCCAAAATTACAAATAACTTTCCTTTCAGTGCATTGTGGATTATGATTGTGGATGTTTCTACAGCATGGGGGGGAGGGGGGGATTTTCAAATAATACCTTTTAGTTTCACAGGGATCATCTGATACATCCTACACATCATCTGATACATCCTGAACTGAGTCAGAAATGTGAATAGTGACACAGCCTGGTCTAAATTATCCCCTCATAATTCCCTCAGCCCACCTGACATAAAGGTCAGGTTTCAGGGAGCACCAAAAATATACAACCATCAAGGCAGATCAATATTAATTATATTTTGCTGTGTATGCTGATTTTAATATTATACTAGGAATTTACATTACATGCAATTTTACAGGACAATTTTGTTACTGTGTTGCCCGACTGTTTGCTCTGATGAAATAAATTTTGAAAGGCTTTCAATTCCATGATGAAGATTAGGTTATCATTTTCAAATTTTTGGAGTATACTTTTGATTGGTTTCAGTGTGAAACGTTCTAAGTTATAAAGTTTTACAGATTTAACTAAGTTCTGCAGTTCTACAGTTCTCTTTGCAATTGAATAAATAAAAATTACAAAATAACAATTTGTTCAAATTTTAAAATTGTTACTCTTCCTGGGGGAGTGAGGGTTAGTAAAACACTTTGTAAAGGGTGCAAGACTTGAAATGAGTATCAAATATACTTGAATAGAGGTCATGATTTTCCATTTAAACAATAAATCGCGGAAAAAAAATCAGTGATGTGCCCTATCCAGTCGACACCAATATTGCTTACTAATTCAGTATGGAATAGTAATTTAAATGAAAGGTGGGAGGATCTTTTTCTCCTCCGCTCTCCCTTAACGTGAGCAGAGGCCAATCCGTTTTTAAACAAAATCTGTTTATTAAACATTATGATTGCTAATCAGTTTTCAAGTTGATATGGAAACATTTTAATGATGTCTGTTAATCAAATATTAGTTATTTTTATGTTTAAAAAAAAAAATGCCAACTAATGGTGCAACACACTGCGGGTCAAACGCAAATACCCAATTTGACAACCCCACAATAAGGGTACGACCTATAAGAGTATATATATACATAAAATATATATAAAGTAGTTTGAAATGAATATATTTTTATGACAGTAATACAGTTGGTTAATTCAGCAGAAACTGCTCACTATGTCTTAGGCCAGTGGTCCCAAAACCCCGGGCCGCGAACCGGTACCGGTCCGTGGATCAAATGGTACCGGGCCGCCCAAGAAACATTAAATTATTTCCATTTTATAAGCTTACCAGATTTTCTGGATGATAATTATGGATGTATGGACACAAATGCTCTCAGCAACTGGAACCATACAGGCGGGGATGGGGATGGGGGGGGGGGGGGGGTGGGGGGGGGGGGGTTGGGGGGTTGAGTGTTGTTGTGCTTTTAGCCCCCATCCTTATAATAAAACCAAAGACATACATTTTTTTTTTAATGAATCGCATGTTTATACAGCCGACAAATTGGCCAACCCAGTGGTCCCCATATTATGAGTCGCTCTGGGTGCCATGTTGCCCTCAGGCAGAGCCATGGAAATGGGGCAAAGAGGGCAGTCACAACGGGAACCAAATTATAAATCAAAACAATCCAAAATATAAACAATCAACACCCCCCAACCCCTCAGCGGGCCGTGGTAAAATTATCAAACGTTGACCGGTCCGCGGCGATAAAAAGTTTGGGGACCACTGTCTTAAGCAAATACCGTATGCCCAATTTTGTGCAAAAATACACTATTTCAAGATTGGCTAAATAAAGAGGGAGAAAACACAAAGAGCATAGTGAGGATTGCAACCGACCTTGGTATTTTATGCTCTGACATCCACAGGAGATCCATGTTACAGGCCATAACCGGTATATGAGGATATGGTATTTCCGATACATCGTCTGATGGCTTCCCACTGGTGAGGAGGACATCTATTATTAACTGGAGGGGGCCTTCCCACCTGACGGGCTCTCCGAAAAGAATCACAGCTGAAATAAAAAGTACAATGCTGAATTAGAATATGATTCTTACTTTGATCTGCTTTAACGAAGACACTTTTAAAAAAAGTTTTGGCCTTTCTTGTTTCTTAATTATGTAATTCACACAATGACATATTATATACCATTTAAAAGAAAACACTTTCTATTCTTTAATCTTAAAACATGTTATTATTTAAACAAATATGCTCTAAATTTTGGCATGAGCCAGTAGCGTATCTAGGGTTAATGCCGCCCAAGGATTCAGCTTTCCCCCTCCCATGTCAAAAACTTTACAGCTTGCCGAAAATTCAGCCTCTCCATATAAGGAAAAAGGTGTTGACCGGTATGGACCCCATCCTCCTACGCCACTGGCATGAACACATTCTGAAGTAACAGATATTGAACAGAAATAAGCCTACCTTCTAGCTTTGGAAAGTATTCCTCAAAAGCACAAGGCTGTCAAAAAATTTAAAAAATAAAAAAAACATGATTATCAAATAAGCACCAAAGAATGAATTTAGTTGAATAAACTATTATTCTATGGTTAGCCATGACACTTGTAGTTATGATCCAAAAAATCCCTATGGAACTGTTAATTTCAATACATAAATGAAATATTACTGAAGTGAGAAGCATAAGGCAGAGAGCTCTTACTTTAAATTAACCATTGCCTTACACTTACACTTAGTTTTACTTTTAAGCAGTTATATTATTGAGAACAGAAACAAAATTCAGTTAAAATGATCAATAAGAAAAGGTCAAGGTAGTGAAGTGGGTTTTAGAGGCTGCATGGTGGGATGAGGGAGGTAAGATGGGAGACATGTGGCCAATGTGGGAAGAGCATAAGGCCGGGAAAAGGGACATGGTAGATGATTTAGGCATTTGTAGAAGATGGAAGGACAAGGAGGAAACACCCCCCCCCCCCAGTAGATAATAGATCCAGGATTGCACTGATCATTAAAGATAATCAAAAAGTATTTCCCTGTTGTAGAATGGACTAAATAAAGTATACCCTATTTATTCAATTGTTGCAGGTTGAACTTACAGCCGCTTTTTTTCTTTGATGATCCATTTTGTCAAGATCAGGAAAACGGTGGGCCAGCTCCTCTGTGGTAGTAACCCGTGTAAAACCAATATTGTGGGCAATCTCCTTGATTGGCCCTTGTCCATTTACAAGTACATGCTTGTCGTGAAACTGACGAAACATTTTCAGGGGGCTGTGTGACATCACTACCTGGTCCTCTGAAACCTGTTCGATAGACAAAGTAGTTGGGAACAAACAGTGCAGCTGTGAACTAACAAAGTAGGTACATAAGAAAGAAGCAGGCAGGGGCGACTATCAAAACTGTCAGTTATTATTATTATAGTAAAAAGCATTCCATGAAATTTACTAACATCAAATATTCCCTAAAGGTAGCAATCTCAGCTAAATAGGCAAATTTCATTTTCACACAGATATAATAAGTATTAAAGATCACACCTTACATTCTACTTATAATAAATAAGATACATTTTACAATACGATTTTCTTCTGAAACAGACATAACAGACATATAAGAGACATAACTTTATTGGTTTTAAATAAGAATCATTTATAGCTGCTGAGATCAAGTTTTCATAGCTAATTTTTAAATTAAAATTTTTTTTGTTTACCTCTATACCCAGCCATTCTGAGAGCTGTTGCGCCTTCCGAGTGCGCAGTGAATTTCCGGCGTTTGTTACAAAAAGTGTTGGTACTTTAAATTTTCCATTTTCTGTTAATAACTGAAATGCATCTTTGGCTAGTGGCAGAGGTTTTCTTCCGCGTACTATCACACCATCAATGTCAAATAAAAAGCCAAACTGGCATTTATTGGCTAAGGTTCTCTATAAGAAAATAAATTACATTTTTAGCGCAATATTAAAATTAAAAACATTGACAGAAAAAAATTGTTGGTAAAAATGTTAGTTGTTCATTAGTAAATTCTTGGATAGGGTAACACTTTATTTAGATCAAAGAAAAATAATATGTTAGTCTTCTTTAGCAGACACATCATTAGAGATGATTTAATATATTATATAATTATATAATATCTGAGAAAGACAGCAAAGATACCTTTAACTTTTACCCATATGTCCTTTAATTATTATACTGTGTTTGGGCTTTGTTTCTTCTCCATTCAAATTCATCATAATTATAGTTTCACTTTCATAAAAGTTTAATGACTAAAAATATTCTTAGCTTTAGTTTGCAAAACACCAACGCATATTTTACATTACTTTACTGTTTACTTAATGGGCTTTTTTTTATGGCCAACATTATTTTAGACATTTCATTGTACCAAATGTGAAAAGCCTAGGCCTAATAATTTATAATTTATACACAACTGTGTAAATTATCTAAAATGATCATACATTTGGTAAAAGAGGACTTAACACACACTTCTCCCACTTTCATCAAACTTAACTAAGGTCACTTGCCAAAAATGCTATCCTGGCTCCATTTAATTTAACTGGCACGATTATATTTTCTTTGTTGTGAAATATACCCTATAGTTTATTTTGATTATTTTAGGTCATAAATACAAATGAACAAAGTTGTATTTTTCTGCTCTAAAAAAGTTACACATTTTTTGTAACACTAGGTTCAAAAGTGATGAATCTGTTTCAACAACTGAAGACATATTGGCATTTTATGCTGTCAAGCACTATCACTACTATACATCAATGGACTGCAGTTGTCGGTTATTAAAAACATTTTAACCTGGTTCTGATATTGCACGCAAAAATCAGTCAGTGTAATGTAATGGTTTTAAAGTTGAATATTTAAAATGCCCTGGTTTTAAATTTGGACACTTAGCAAGAATGCCAAATGACAGAGGAGTGAAAAGGGGGCCCCACCAAAAGCTCAAAGGAATACGTCTCAAAGGCAGACCTAGGCTTAGATGGATGGATGATATGGAAAAAATCTACAGCAGCTAGGAATCCAAGCATGGAAAGAAAAGAATCATTTAGGTCTGAGTGGAAGGGAGTGGCGAGCCAGGCCAAAGCCCTATGACACAGGGATGGACAGGATGGTTTTCATTTTGAAAAATAAAAAAAAACGTAACTTTAACTTATTTAACTTATTATAAAGACTAAGAGCTTAGTTTTAGACTTAGTACTTATGCAGGACGGAGTAGAATTTAGGCTTAGACTTAAGAATAAGAGTATAGTATAAGAGTACTTTAAAACATTGTTTAAAGAGGCCTAAGGCTAACCCCTAAACCAACATTTATAACTGTTCTGAGATTGTTCTGATTCTATAATTATAATCTATTCTAATTCTAGGTTACAGGGAAGGGAAGCGTTATCCACACAGCTCTGCGAAGAATGCCGAGCGTTATCGGCAGACCCAAATCTTCGAATAATGCAGAGCGTTATTGTTAGACAGAAATGTTCCCATAATTACGCAAATTTCTAGAAATAATTAAGATCACATTCCAAGCCGGGGTGGGGGCGTAGTTTTAAGTAGTGTAGGATAGAGCGATCTTTAAACCCTTAAAAAAAAAGAGATACATAATAAAGCCACCAGCTCACGTCAGCCAAGTAGTAGCTAACGAGGAGATGTCTGCAAGCGAACTTTGTATTTTATATTCTGCGAATAATCCTGAGCGTTATCGGCAGACCGAAATCTGCGAATAACGGCGAGCGTTATAGTTATTGGCACAGCTCTGTGAATAATCACTCCGTACAGGCAGTACAGGGAATGGGAACTATTATTAATAGACTTAGGCTTAGGGCATTGCCCTTAGGCTTAGACTACTGACTAAGGCTTAGTACTTAGTAGGTCAGTTCAGTTTAGGCCCTAAACACTAGTGACTGCAGACTAGGCTATAAATAATACACTCCATATAGTTTATATTAGTATTATTTTTATTAGTATAGTATTATTATTATATTAATATTACAGTTATATAGTGGCTTAGCCATCTGGTCATGATCTGTACTTGATTATTAAATATAAATATCATTAGACCCTATGCCTTATTAATTTAATAATTTACAACGAAATATATCATGAGGGTGCTTGATGTACCCTAACTCAAACATGAGTAATTTTGATTTTGTCACTACACTTCTTCATTATCATTGGACATTGCCATTGGGGGAAAAGTGGGTCATAGCAGACTAAAAAGATAAATAAATAAGGAAACAAGA
Organism: Lymnaea stagnalis; assembly: GCA_964033795.1. Classification (NCBI taxonomy): domain Eukaryota; kingdom Metazoa; phylum Mollusca; class Gastropoda; family Lymnaeidae; genus Lymnaea; species Lymnaea stagnalis. The sequence continues at coordinate 435,534 of CAXITT010000264.1, forward strand.
TGACGAAAACAAAATTGGTTTAGGTCTAACTGATTCCCAAATTAAGCATACTTACTTGAGAGTGAAACGTTCTTGCCGAAGATCCAGCATCTTTAATAAGCCGAAATATATGATTATGAACAATAGAAAGCTGTCGGCTTTGGCTGTGCGCTCGAAGCGCTCGCCGACACGCCATTTTGTCAGCTGTTCCTGTATGACCTTGTGAAGTTGCGAGAACTGAGAGGTGTGTTCTGTACAACCAATCAAGAAGTGACGTCAATGATGTTGAAGTACTAAAGACCCATTCGTGCATCTATTAGATTTTTCAGACACATCATATAATAATTCCATTTAAAAGCTGCTTGAATATATGGCATGCAACATTCATTTGTGATTTATGGTATTCAATTTTTATCACAATTGAGAAACCTTTGTAAAGGTATTTTAAAGTCGTAAGTGCATTCGAATTCTTTATATTTTCGATTTCAACCAGCCACTGTCAAGGACGACAACTGACAAAAAATTAAGTCATGACCTGGGATAAATCTATTCATATAGCTTACATGACGTTCCTCCTAAACACTATTATTTTTTTTTTTTTGCACTTTCTTAAATCCATTACGATTATTTAACATAATGTTATTCACAACCATTTTTCAATCATATTTCAATTTATAGGAGTGTTAAAAAAGAAATAAGCCATAATCTCTCTTTCCTATTATAATACAAAAAAAAAAAAAAAAAAANAGTCTAACATTAAATTCAATAATTAGTGTAATATCAACGACATTACACGGATTATTGAATTTAATGTTAGTTTTAAAAAAAAATTAAAATGGAAACATGTTTTTTTTTAAAAAGTGCAATATATGAAGTGTTGATAATTCTTTCATATGTTTAAAATTATCTAAATTAAATTTAGTCAGCTATTGGCCATGAAATCAAAACAAAGAACAACATCGAAAATAAAGAGTAATGGGGGGAAATGACGTTAAAGAAGCATTTGTTTTGTAAACGAATTACACTGTTTTTCCGCACACCCTCTCCTTCCCTCCTCCCCCCCCCCCCTTCCCCATACCGCTATCCCTTCGTTTGGCCTTGGCAGCTTTCAGTTTCAGTACTCTCGATTTCTGCTCCACTGCCCCCCCCCCCAAATCCCTGCCCCCCACATCCCCAATTTTGAATGTCGATCTGAAGCACTTTCCGTATGTTTGCAACGTTCTGTAAATGAAAGATTCTGTTGACATTTGAATAGTTCAACAAAACTTCACAGCTCACGAAATTTTTGTGATTTTTTTTCTCCCCTTCACCGGGGTCTTTGGTGACATTCCGCAGAGCACAACTTATAGTTACATTTAAAAATCCACCAAAAGGTTGTTGGTCTCACAGCCTCAACACTTGTTTTTTTACAACTTTCATTACAAAAATTACCCCAACTTTCCATTTCTTAATGTTTCGCACTTGTTCCTATGACCCCAAAAAGTAATAAAGTATGTATTCAAAATTAATAATCTTTTACTATCTTAAAATCCCTTATATATAAGTATTAGTATTATAATCAGGGCCGTCGCTTATGGCGTGCACGGGGCCTCAGACATTAGAGGGGCAGAATGTTGTGATGGAGAAAAATAATTTCTTTCTGGATTGCAGGGGGTGCAAGACCGAAAAGGGGATAAGGGGCTAAAACAGTTCATTGACAAAGTCAGTGCCGAGCTTTAGATATAGGCGACATAGGTGGCTGCCAAGAGCGGCATTGTTTAAAAGGTGTACAATTCTAGTACATAATTGACAGTAAACATGGGCGCCCGCAGAAAACTTTCTAGGGGATAGGGGGGGGGGGGCAAAAAAATCGATTAACTTTCCGGAGGGGGGAGCAAAATTTTTTTAGTAATGTTTCAATATAGTTTTAATTTACTGTAGCTTATTTGTATGGTGAACGAACGGACAGGACATCAGCATAGTTACTTTCTCTTTATTTTCTCTTTACTTTAATACATTTTTTGTCTATTTTTGTCTAATTTTTTTTTATCCAATCAATCCAGGGGGGGGGGGAAGTGCCCCCCTTGCCCCCCCTGCGGGCGCCCATGACAGTAAATATGTTACGATTTTATGATCATACGACTATGACGTTTAAGATTATCCGATTTTCCGACACAGAATATAATTTTAGAGCTAATTTTTTAAAATACAATTTTGAATACGGTACCGTTATTCCTTCACTTAATAATCTAATTTTTACAGTTACCATTCCAAAGTGAATTTATTTGAATTTTTTTAATGAAATTTATCCCCCCCCCCCCCCACCCCAAAACCTTTTTTTTTTTTTTCAAAGAATGCATGGACATTCAATTAGCATTAGTGTTCGAAGATTAAGATTTTGAAGCACTGAGATATAAAAGAGGGGGAGGGCAGTCCAACCCAGGCGGGCGTTGTTTCCTATATGTTAAGGGGCGGCAATTTCGGCCCAGTGCAACTAAAAGAGAGGAAGATGCGAAGTAGAAATTTATTTTAAAATTCACTTTGAATCACATGTTATTATCAGACTTTCGAGCTCTGAGATTTGGCTATGTGATTGCCTCCCCTGAGATTTGGCTATGTGATTGCCCCCCACCCTGAGATTTGGCAATGTGATTGCTCCCCCTGAGATTTATGTATGTGAATGCCCACCCCCTTTTTGAGATTTGGCTGTGTGCTTGCCCCCCCTTTTGAGATTTGGCTGTGTGTTTGCCACCCCCCCCCCCCTGAGATTTGGCTATGTGATTGCCCCCCCCCAACTGAGATTTGGCTATGTGATTGCCGCCCCCCCCCCCAAACTGAGATTTGGCTATGTGATTGCCGCCCCCCCAAACTGAGATTTGGCTATGTGATTGCCGCCCCCGCCCAACTGAGATTTGGCTGTGTGATTGCCCCCTCACCACTGAGATTTGGCTGTGTGATTGCCCCCCCCCTCCCCAACTGAGATTTGGCTTTGTGATTGCCGCCCCCCCCCCACTGAGATTCGGCTATGTGATTGCCGCCCCCTCCCCACCCCCATAAATATTCTTAAAGAATCGTCATTTAATCCTTGCTGACCTAGACACTAACATGTTATTTCATCGTATCTTCTTATTGTCTTCAGACGGGATAAAAACTGCATGTGACCACCTGGTTCACAGGCGCCTTCGAACAGACGCTTCTCACGTTGAGACTTGGGTTCATCATATCCTGAAGTTTATTCAAAATTAATTCGAACCGTGGGATCCCTGGATAGAATTAATTTTAATCCTGGGATCCCTGGATAAAATGAATTCTAATCGTGGGATCACTGGATAAAATTAATTCTTATCGTGGGATCCCTGGATAAAATTAATTCTTATCGTGGGATCCCTGGATAAAATTAATTCTTATCATGGGATCCCTGGATAAAATTAATTCCTATCGTGGGATCCCTGGATAAAATTAATTTCAATCGTGGGGTCCCTGGATAAAATTAATTCAATTAAAATATATTATCAACTAAATTAAACTACACGAGAGTGTAGGCCTATTCATATAAATATAATTGCTGGGTCTTTATTGTCTATTAATTCACGGAAAACACAACAATTGCAAGGTTACTTTTGTGATGAGTGACTTGTTACTACCTGCTTCATTGTCGCCTACTTAGCCCGCAAGTAAAATATACCTAGCTAAAAATATCATTGTTAAACAAAAGTCAGATATATGACCCAGTCTCGTAGCTAGGGTTGGTGTCACCAGGTGCGGTAACTCATTTTTTTTTCCCCCCCCCCCCCCAACTTCAACGACATTTTTTCTTCTTGTTAAAATAAGTCCACAGAGTAACAATGACAAGAATAAAAATAAACCCAGCCAATTTAATTTATTTGTAGGTTAAACTTTTATAATTCATCATTCATTTTGGAAAGTTTCTTCTTCAGATTTTAAAAGTCATTGACTTGTTTCATTGACTTTAAAAAAAAAATGTTTGGGCTTTTGATTTGTGAATTATCATCAAAAAGGATATTATTGAATTTACATCTTGTTGAAGTAATAATTTTAAAAAGATATATGTACATACATACATATACATATGTATATATATATACATCTATATATATATACATCTATATATATATATATATATATATATATATATATATATATATAATATTTAAAATATTTATAAATATATATATATATAAAAAAGGATATTATTGAATTTACATCTTGTTGAAGTAATAATTTTAAAAAGATATATGTATATACATACATATATATATGTATATATATATACATATATATATATATACATCTATATATATATATATATATATATATATATATATATACATAATATTTAAAAGAGTTTTAAAAATGACTGCATAAATTTGAAGCCTTTTTAATTTGGAGGCCTATGATTTAACCTATTTAGTACTTAACCTATAGGGAAATCTGACCCTTGTTATACAGGTTCTACCTGTTGATAATATTAAGCAATATTTAAAAAGACATATGATGAAAAATACAACAATTTGTCAGATTATAAATTATGCATATTTTATATTTATTTAGTGGTCAATTTTTATATATTAATTACACACACATAAATCTGAACAGTGTGGTGTAGTTTTTACAGGCGATTAACAGAAGGAAAAATGAAATTAGCAAAGTAACAAAATTTTGAGTTTCTTGGTTAACTTATAAATACAATATTTTCTTCTAGATGAGCGGTACATGTCAACTTGAGGGATTTTAACCCTTTGCAAAAATTGGGAAAAAATAAAAAAATAGATATAAAAAATAAAAGCCTCAGAAAAAAACAACATAAAAAAAACAACATAAAAAACTTAAGATAACAAAATTTTTAAAAAATATTTACCGGTAAACTTATTTTTAAAAAAATTAAAATTTTAATAATTATTATTCTCATTTGACTTGAAATACTGCATAAGCAATTTGTGCCCTTTTGAAAATACCTGGATTAGTTTTGAAATCCCAACAACCAGTGTCAGTGCTTAATTTCCTATTTGATTATACAACCATTGAGTCTATTTATGCTATCAGTTTAAAATTAAAAAAAATTCATATACAACTATTGCCCTGTTTAAATTTTTTTGATGCAATATAAGCAAACAATTTTATTACAATAGAAAGAGATATCTATATCCAACATTCTAGCTTGATATTAGATTCACCTATGTTGTTCAAAGTTTCCATTTCCTCATTTCACAATGTTCTTGAATCACTGCAAATTGTTAAAATCTCAATATAAAATGTGACAGAAAAAAATATCTGATACACTATGTTCAAGACAGAGCTTTGATAAAAATTAGAGGAAATAATAAATCAGAATGAGAAAAAAATAATTAATGATAAAAGTCTGAATAAATATCTGATTGGAAACTTAAATTACAAATATGATAAATGTACAATTTTTGTTTATAACTTATACATAAAATAAAAATTGGCTAGGGGAGCACAACATAGCTGTAAAAAGACATAAATTAAATTCTTTTACTAAAACTATGTATTGTGGCATTGGAATGACATTAGTATATGTAGAAAATTTGAAGTCCCTCGTAAAATAATGGCACTAAAAATACTAAAATATAAAAAAGTCTGAGTTTAAAAAAATGAGAGCAATCCTTAGGATTTAGCAGTTTATTGATAAAATAATATTGATAACATTATTTGCATTTTTGTTTGGCACATTTATATGGAACTTAAATGTTGCAATAATGTTATGAAAACTATTATAAAATTTTTCATCTCAACAAAATTAAATAACAAATTTTTATTAAATATCACATCTGGGATTTCACATGTTAACTATGGCCTGCTGAAGAAAAAAGCTAAAATGGACAATAAATCAAAATTAAAAATATTATTCGCTGCAGTGCTGCCTGAAGTGTCATATGTAGATAGCTACCAATTGGATGAGGTGGAATGATTTTTCAATGAATATTTAATGAATTGCTGTTATTTCATGTTCGTTTCCAAATCTTGTATTTCTTATTAAAACAATATTCTCAAGAATTTACTAAGCATAAAGTAGAATTTAGTATTTTTAAACCAAATAATATCTTATAATAGCTTTATAGTGCAACCAGTTGAAATAATTGCAGAAATACTAAAACATTTTTATTGTTAAAATTGAAAAAATAATAATTACATCTTTCTCTGCAATGTTTTGTAAATTGTCAAAATATAAATTTGACATAATTACATATTTTTTCTTTGGGTACCTTTATTTCATATTATTTGTTTTCACTTCGTTTGGCCTTACTTTTATTTCATTTAAATTAACCATTTTTTTGTGATAGTGGAACTAAATAGAACTGACTGTCTAAATTTTAAAAAAAGTTTGTTTAGCACTAATTAGATCAAATGTAATCAATGTTAATGAAAGCTACAAATATCTCTAACAACACACTACTAGTGTTCAACTATGTAAGATTGCGGATAGTAATCCCCCACACCCCCACTTCTCAGCAGAAGCAGTGTGGAGAAATTTTCAATATTACAAAGTACATTAATAAAAAATTGTATGTCTTTATAAAAATGAATGAGTGAAGTTCCATGGTATATGATGGCTAATTTTTGCACTTGAGAAATACTTTAGATGGTTTTTAAAATTGATCTAGTTTAAAATGTTTGTCTTTGTAAGAATATTTATCTATGTGCTGGAAAATTAATATGTAAAATGTAATACAAAATTATTTCCATTTATATGGATCAATAATAGAATCTTATCTAATATCTGAAACACAATAAGGCAAAGTCAGTCAATGAGCAGAAACACTTGAAGCATATTGACCTCAACAAGGGAAGAAATTCATTAAAGCAAGGGAAGTAACAATCAAAATATTTTTTTTAAAAAATCCACCTTTCATTTAATCAAAAGACATAAAAAAATCACATTAGAATACATTAGAACTCTTAAGTCACATAACAATATGTCAGAACTCCACGTTTTCTGCAATGGCACTCAAGACGAAACTGTATTTTACATTTTCATTTATATAATGTTAATAGAATGAAATTATTTTGTTCTGTCACCTTGCATTTTATATACCAGGCAGTCAATAATTTCACTTTGTTATTTCAAATAATGAAAATTAACTAACAATTAATTAAATTTTTAAGCCATAGTTATTGAGCGGTCACCAATTACACATAATATTGTCAAGAAATGGATACAGACTTTCTACAAATGTTTTTATTTGTACAGGGTGATAATTAATATTTGAACACAATTCCTATCCATGTTACAACAGCAAAACAATGGTAAATAACTAACTAAAAAGAATTAATTAAGGTTTCACAGGGTTTAAAAAACGGATCTTTACGTTCTTCGGTGTCTGGGTGACATCCATTACACCACGTTCAATATTTGTTTCAATGAGCTTTGTTAAATCCTTGTCCTGATGCTCATTTTTATTGATATAGTAAAAGCTGACCCTTGTCTTGTCAACAGGATCAGGTTTCTTGTGAACTAGTAACGTTTTTATTTCACCCTCATGCCTGAAACAAAGGTTGAAAATTAACCCCAAAGAAATGCCTTAGAAGAGAATGTATCTTAGAACAAAATATCTACTTACGTATTATATGCCTATCAAGTACTCAGCAGAAATTTGTTTTGTGTATTTCACAGGCCCACCAGTAGTGACTTCATGTTTGCAAGTTGTAATTATATCTGATGCGTGACAATCCATGATGTTGGAGACCAAGAGAGCGTGTCAAAATAAAATCCAGCTTTAGATGTCTACAGAGATAACTTCAAAATTACAAGTTACCTCATGAGGATGAGTTACGGTGGTTTAAGGATCTATTCTTTTAAAGGGTTTCGTTTCATTTCTTTTGATAATTCTTTTTTTTTATTTTAAAACATACATGACACACACGTTTCAAGTGCGCATATTACCTACGCTGATGTACAGTTATTTATATAATTTGTCGTTACTTTTATATTAATATTATTTTGTTATAGCCTGTGTGTACACAAAGGTTCTGTTCACCACTAGCTGTTGCATTCAAACTTATCTCCCCTACCAATTTTTTATTTTGATATTGACGTTTAAATGTGTTGCATCAATCCTTTTTACCCGCCCCTCCCTTGATTGGCAAATGGTTGTTTACATTCAAATACGTCCTAATTTGCGTTAAAGTCTAAAGAATGCAGGTGACGCAATTTCTGGAGAGTTTCAACTTTCTGCCTTTACATAAGGCGTCAGCTTTCCCCGCCGAGAGAGATTTTTGCTATTTTTCTAGACATTTTCTAGACATTCATACTTACAAGATTGTAATCTTTATGTACGTGTGTGTAAATTAATATTTGTATCTTTCGAAGAATTTACTTTTTCTTTTGCTATGCTTTAAGTTGATATAAGTTGATATAGTTTTATTTCTTTCTTCAAGATTTTTTATTTTTACATACATTAATAGTAAAATTAAATTGAATATCGTTAGTATTACATAGCTTTCTTGTCATTTATTTTTCTTTCTATACTGGTTTTCAGTCCTTATCGTTACGTATTGTTCATTTAAAAAGCAAAATCTTTAAAAACTGATAACATTTTGCAAAACATATAATGGTACGTAACAAATTCTATAACACAAAAAGGACTAAAGCATAATCATATAGAGCGGATGCAGAAGAAATGTCTGAGAGAAAAAAAGGGAAAGGCAAGTAGATCCGAGCTGAGTGTAATATGAAGGATTAATTTTACTAACTGTCCTTAAAAGCCAAAAACTACAATTAACATGTCTTCAGTCGCCTTTTTTTATTAAGAAGAGTTGCGATAAGTGAAGATAAAATAATGAAAATATGATGTATAATAGTTTATCTACCAACAAGAAGATGTCGAAACATTAGAAGTAAGGAAAAAGAAAGGATTTCAAAATTTGTTTTAGGCACTGTCACATGCTAAAAGATTATAAATGAAGGACTGCATTCAAGCTGTTTGAATGAAATAGTAGAACAAGGTATGTTGAAGCTTGAATCAAAAGACGGGGCGGTAAGAATGATCAGCAAATTGATCGTGGGCCCCTCAAATCTAAGAAGAAGAAGAGATGTGAACGTTAAACATGCTGAACTAAACTTGGTGATGTGACTTGTATGAGAATAGAACTCGAGTGGTGTTATAATGAATGAGCTTAGTGAAGCTTAAATGTCCCTCACTCACGTGACACAAAGTGCAGGCCTTTTTTTGTCTTCCCAGTACCACAAGATGTAATGCCCGTCTTTATCCTTAAGAGGCCTGAGCTTGGTAAAAATCTGTAAATAAAAATGTTGATTGTACTTATAGAAAAATCGGGCTGTTTATTTTCTGATAGTGTTAATTGTCATCAGTAAGGTTTATTTTATTTTAGTTTGACTAAAGCACTAAGCAAAACATATTTAGCAAATGACAGTCTGGTAAGGTACTTTAAATCATTTCAATGTGATGGGCCATTGGCAATATATCCACATTTAAATATGAACTGGTTTCCTTTGGGTTAACTATTGTTCTTTTTCTAAATTTTAATGTTATTTACCATTAGTGGACTGGCAACTGAGGGCCGTGGAATGTGTCTGCCCATAAATCACTACTTTGAGAAACACTACTTTAAGGTGTCCCAGAGTTAAAGAAAAAAATTAATGTGACACTACGACTAAGTGGGACATTTATTTTTACTCCAACTCCGGTGTATGATAACATAAAAAAATATGTTTTACTCTTGCCTATTTAATGAATTGCCTAATTTACTTTTTGTTTTCAAAAGTTTTATTCCATACTAAAACAATATTTTCAAGAATTTACTAAGCATAAAGTAGATCGCACTCAATATTAAGATGATTGAGTATTTTTTAGTCCAATCGCAGATCCACTGGCATAAAGGTGGAAATAGCTTTAAAATTACATCCTATTATATCTTTAAACTTATATCCTATGATAACTTTAAACTTATGTCCTATGATAACTTTAAACTTATATCCTATGATAACTTTAAACTTATGTATTATAACTTTAAACTTATGTCCTATAATTATAATACTTTTAAACGTATACTGCAACCAGTTGAAATAAGTGTAGAAATACTAAAACATTTTAATTGGTTAAGTTGAAAGATAATAATTACATCTTTCTCTATGATGCGCGGATGAAATCCTGGAAGCAAACGCATGGCCAAAGTGGCTTCATCTTTTGTAAAATTTCTCTCTGGTTTGTTGGACGTCACCTTGGCCTTTGATGTAAATTTGAGAGTTGTATGTCAGATATCACTCAAGATCATTTATTGTAATTTTATAATGCAAAAACAAGGTCAACGAGGTTTGTTATTTGGCTATAGATAAATCACTTTTAAAGATGTATACAAAAAGAGTCTAATGAGATTAATACATTTGGCTTGGAGTTTCCAAAATATTTAGCTCCTCTTTAATAAATTAGTAGTTCTCATTCTGAATTTTACTCCAGTATAACTTAAATCCAAACATGGTTAAATCAAAATATGCAAAGCCCCAAGCCTACAGTGGGCTGCACTCTGTCAGGAAATTCAGGAGTGCTGGTGTCCTTGAATCTATGTCATCTAGACTAGACCACATTTAATGTAATGAAATGTCTGTCTTGGAGCATGTGCTTCAAAACGATTTTTGCTTTTTATTTGGTACATTAGTTTTTCATAATTATTGCCAGTGGAATAATAAATACTAATAAATTAAAAACTTCATTACTTGGGATAAGGCTTTTCTTGCACCTCGAATTATGGTTACACTGAAAAAGTAACAAAGGATTGTTAAATTGTGCAAGATTGTGTAACAAAAGAGTGCTTGTATTTGATTGAAGACATTAATCTGTGAGCTATATGTACTCTCTGCGTTTTATGCAGAACATATCTCATTCTTTATATGACCTATTCTATTTGTAGTTTTTACTATGTATTTGTAGATAATAACAAAGCAGCATTAGAAATGTTGTGATAAAATAAGCAAAAGCTGCTATTTTAACTTGATGATAATAAATCCAATCTTTGAATTTGAAAACAATTTAGCGTACAATTTTTTTTTTTTCAAAAAAGAAACTTTTTTCCAAAGGGCCCTCTTTTCTTAAGCAATAAGTAATTTGTTGCTGATGGTCTTATATGGGTTACCTCTGCAGTGGATTTAGTTGACGAGGGGTTTCATAATCCTCATTAGTGGCCTGAACACAGTGATCCTTTATGAAAAGCACCAAAAAAAAAAAGAAAAAAGGAAAAAAAAGACAATTAATTATCGTAATAAACAAATTTTCTTTATTGTAAAAACGGGTATCTCAAGAACAAGATATAATAGTTGTAATGTAGAGTTCCTTAAAATTTTATTCTCGGTCACATTTTTAACCCTTTAAAAATAGATCAACGTTATTTTCATTACATACAATGTCAATAGCCTACATTACTGACAATCTGGATAAATTAAATAGCCTACATACCTAACAATTTCTTTAACTCTAAAACTAATTTTTTTTTTTTAAACGGCTTTTTTAATTGATGGAAAATGTAAACCATTCCCGTAACACAAGTTTTAGAAAAATAAAACAAATATTTTTTTTTAGTAAAACATTTCTTCATTATTCTTAAGAAGGAAAAAAATCAAAACCAAAAGAATATATATATATGTAAAGTCTGATTATGATTACGTGGCAGACGTTATGATTGCTTTCTATTTTAACTGAATCTGGATAACTTAAATAGCCTACATACTTAACAATTTCTTTAACACTAAAACTAATTTTTTTTTAAACGACTTTTTTAATCAATTGAAAATGTAAAACCATTCCCGTAACACAAGTTTTAGAAAAATAAAACAAATATTTTTTTAGTAAAACATTTCTTCATAATTCATAAGAGGGAAAAAAATCAAAATCAAAAGAATATATATATATATATGTAAAGTCTGATTATGATTACGTGGCAGACGTTATGACTGCTTTCTATCTTAACTGAAACGATGCCGTATCACGTTAAAGCGATGCGTCTGATGATGTCTCACGAGTCATGAAACTAATAAACCAACATAATGGACCATGTCAGCTAGGGGACGACCGATTTCGGTGCCGAAAGTTGCCGTTTGATCCCTTTCGGCGTAAATTCGGCTTCCGTTTTATGTCAAATTTGAAGTGACTAAGAGGCGTAGAAAGGAGGGTAGGCGTCCACCCCATGCGGCACTTTTTTAAAAATATGGATGGGTGGCGTTTTTGGCCAACGGCAAAGTTGTTGTTTTTTTCTTTTTCGTGGAAAGGGGCGAAGAAAACTAGTTTTGCTTTCAGGAACACGTTCTTTTAAAAAACACTTTATTTTTTGCTTCATCTTCTCGCTATTGCCTTTAAGTGCAAAATTGAACATCCACGCACATTCCAAAAATAAACTTTAAAAATAAAAATTAAATTAAATTTTAATTTTCTGTTACAGTGTCCATTCAATAAATCTTGCTTTGTTCAGTATTATTTATTGAAACGGCCTGGACGATGTTGAGGTGAACGGGGCACTTGCACTTTGCCCGATTGAATGACTGAAAATGACAACAAGTAGAGCCTCTAGACCAGCGGCTCTCAACCTGTGGGGTCGAGACCCCTTGCACAGGGGTCGCCTAAGATCACCCGGAAACACATATTTATGAAGTAGCAACGAAAATAATTTTATGGTTTCACCACAACACGAGGAACTGTATTAAAGGGTCGCAGCATTAGGAAGGTTGAGAACCACTGATCTGGACCCAGCTTTGGTTTTAAAAAAAAAAGTTACTTAATTAAAATTAGGCACGGGCGTTGTGAAATGTCAGTGGGGCATTAAGACTGTAGGATAGTAGGACAAAAGACAGTAGGATAGTAGGACAAAAGACAGTAGGATAGTAGGACAAAAGACTGTAGGATAGTAGGACAAAAGAGAGTAGGATAGTAGGACAAAAGACAGTAGGATAGTAGGACAAAAGACAGTAGGATAGTAGGACAAAAGACAGTAGGATAGTAGGACAAAAGACAGTAGGATAGTAGGACAAAAGACAGTAGGATAATAGGACAAAAGACAGTAGGATAGTAGGACAAAAGACAGTAGGATAGTAGGACAGTAAATTAAGTGTATAGATTAAGGGTGAAAAAAATTGTGCTAGACTTATTTTCTTATACCCAGTGTTACAATCTCCTCTACCTGCTGATCGTAATACGCCCCTGAGATTGTTGTGCGCCTTTGGATTTTTTTTCCAGCCGTACTATATAGCAACTTGGGAAGATGAAATGTCCTCTGTCCTACACTACGTGGTATATACATGAAATGTCCACTGTCACACAATACGTGGTAAGATGAAATGTCCACTGTCACACAATACGTGGGAAGATGAAATGTCCACCGTCACACAATACGTGGTAAGATGAAATGTCCACTGTCACACAAAACGTGGTAAAATGAAATGTCCACTGTCACACAATACGTGGGAAGATGAAATGTCAACTGTCACAATACGTGGGAAGATGAAATGTCAACTGTCACACAATACGTGGGAAGATGAAGAGTCCACTGTCTCACAATACGTGGGAAGATGAAGAGTCCACTGTCTCACAATACGTGGGAAGATGAAGAGTCCACTGTCTCACAATACGTAGGAAGATGAAGAGTCCACTGTCTCACAATACGTGGGAAGATGAAGAGTCCACTGTCTCACAATACGTGGGAAGATGAAGAGTCCACTGTCACACAATACGTGGGAAGATGAAGAGTCCACTGTCCAATAGGCTGGCACCAATACTTTAATTATGTTCTTATCACATGACTTAGTCGTTTGCCTGCACACGAAAATCCACCAACCATTCCATAGATACAGTGGCGTAATTTTTTAAAATATTTACAGAGCACACACTGCTCAGTCTAACTGAATTTTAAACAAGGATAACGAATCACATATGCATTTTCCACACATGTAACCAATCAAAATGCGTGCTTCATTAAAAGTTCAAGGTTGATGCATCAGAAATGAGGTGACCCTATAATGAACTCAGAAAAAACCCGCTTAGACCACGATTCAACGCCGATTGAAGTGTTCGGTAACTTTTGTAAGTGACAGGAAGCTTATTTATCTAAATTTTGAGTAATAAAGCTTTCCATTGTTACCAAATACAATGTGTTCGGGCTATTCGGATTACATGAATCAAATCAGTAAAAATTAAAAACATTTAAAAAATGACCTGCAGCCAATTTTTTGGGTAAACAAAATCATTTTTACACAATTTTCTAATATCTTTTAATAATAAATTTACCTATTTAAAAAAAAAAAATGTTTTGAAACCAAATTTATCGCAACCCAGAAATAATTTTAAAAAAATATTTTCGCCGATTCTTCACAAGCACCACCCCTTAACATTTGAGCCGATTGTTGTACAGCACAAGGTCTTTACATGCTGTCTGTGATTTCACGTTTATCTGCTACCTTTAACTTTGGGCTGATCTACTTGAGGAAGTTAATCTTACACAACAGTATCTGCAGACTAAAGACTTTGTTCTTAACGAAGTGGTGACCCAGCCTTGAGGCCTTAAGATTGTTTCTTCACGAGAAGCGCTGTCGCTTGGTGGAACATGCTATTAGAAGGACACTTGCAAAATAAGTTCAATATGGAATTTTGGTAGAGAAATGATTAAAGTTTAAGAAGAGAATGACAGAAGAAAAAAATAATATATGGTGGACTCTCTCTGCGAGAACAAAACAGAAAGGAGTTGCTGGGGTGTATTGAACTCAAGATCAGATAAGGAAGTAGCAGATATGTTTAGAGCTGTTCAACCCAAAAATCTACTATCAGCAAGTGAAGAAGAGTTATTGGTGTCCATTCCAGAATTAAACTCTTTCTATGATGAATTGTCAGAAGATGAACTTTTAAGAGAAACACCAATGCTTAGAAAACCCCTAAAGGCTGCTAATATTGAATTTCAAAAAGTCATGGACTGGTCCGTATTTGATGTTTTGAAATATTTAGATGAATTGGACTTCCTAGGATCTCTTCCAATACTCTCGCCAAGCCTTAATTAATTGTTTCTTACGATCTGTGTGTCCGTGGCTTCATGTGAGCGGAGCTTTTCAAAACTAAGACGTATCAAGAACTATTTACTATCCACCTAGGTACAGCCAAGGCTTTCTGATCTGGCTTTACCATCAATTGAAAGTGATAAGGTGAAGGATATTGATTTTTATCAAGTGATTGACAGGCTTGCAGCTTTGAAGACCAGGAAATGAAAATTGTAAATAAAGGAAATTTAAGGTAAAAATAACAAGAAGAAATCAATTGTGGAATTTGGGTGGGGGGATTTGGGGGGGTGGGGGGTGACACCATAAGTTTACCGCACAAGGTGAAACCAACCCCAGCTACGCCACTGGATATATGACTTGAGTTTTGGTAATTTTTCGAGGTCATAGAGATGAAATAGCTGCTTCATTCTGGGTACACCTTTTTGGTACAGCATGATCCTCGTATTACAGTAATGCTTTGGACTTTTGCTCATTGTTCTCTCACTAGTCATTCTAATGTGTAAATAACTTGCTTATTCTGTAAACCTTACGTTAATATTTCTACTTAAGATAAAGGCTTCGTTGTCAATTCTTTAGGAGATGCATATGCAATCGAATTTAAAGGGCATATCATCCTTTTATTATTACAAGTAAGGTTATGGAGCTTTGCCACTCGAGAGAGAAAGCTTTTTGCGTCTCCTTTAAAGTGGTTTAGGGGGGGGGGGTTCTTTCATTTCTTGATTGATGGACACCTGCGGGAGTCAGTTTACGACTTCATTATTAACAGATTAATGGAGATTTAGGATGCTCTCAAAATGCTCTGTCCAACGTTCGATAATTTTCTCATCAGCACCCAGAAGTGAGGATGATTCTAATGCAGTATGGCGGTAGACTTCTTTGAGAGCGGAGTAGACATTTCTCAGATCCTGTTTGTCCGCAAAGCCCTGGATCAAGTCAGCCTTGTCACCGTTATTCTTATGCGCTTGTATGCGTCTTTCCTGGGAATTGAATTCGGGTTGTTAAGATAGGGGCTGTGAAGACGGTGTTCGTACTCCAGCAGCTGCTTTTATTACCATAGTTTTCCCTCGAACCAGTCCTGATGTTTTTGTAACGTATTCCTTGAGGCTCCAGAGCGGCGTTATTCAACGTTGATTTGAGTGATGGGCCAATCCGAGTCACCGTTGTAATTATCTAGAGATGTTGATTTCAGACGTCCTCCCAGAACATCCACAAACGGGTTTTTTTTTTGGTGAAAGCCTGGCTCTTCATCTTTGTCGTGGGGATCTGATCTTCTTCCCCTGTGGTCATCTTTAAGTTGTAAGTGAAGGTTGAAGTTGGTGATGATGAAGCGATGGTCTGTCCAGCAGTCTGCACAACATACATATTTGGTTACATGCTCGTGTAACTATTTTCAAATGACCATTTCTCTTAGTCTATTGTTTCAGCCGGATACCCCACAGAAATGCATCCTCAACCCAGTTTGAGGTCATGTTCAATGAGCTGGAGGACCTGTGCTCTATTATCTAGATTCTAGACCATACCATGCTTTTTTATGTTAGACTACCTATATATGACATAGTGTTTTTTTTTTACAGCATTTCAATATCACCATAGTAAAACAGATACATGTAAATAGATACCTTTATTAACTTTATTATTATTATTTTTTTTAAAATCCAAAACGAAACCCTTGTTACAAGTTGTTAGAAACATTTGTTTGTAAATATTTAGTGACGGATTGGACAATAGAATTCGCTGCCGGTAAAGAATGCAAAACTCTTTTATCACATGCGATCATACCGACTTTTGCTTAGTGAACGCAGGGCCGGCTCAAGGCGGGTATGATGCGCGACCATCAAAACAGGCGCCAAGGCGGCTAAATCAAGAAAAAAAACAATTATTTTTTTTTTTAGTGAACTCTTCCCATAATTTTCTAGAAGGCGACAGCGGCCCATTTTGACCTAACCTAAAAACGTCTAGGTCCGGCCCTGAGTGAACATAATATTAGTTATCTATTACTAGGGCTGAGCAGGGGAAGATGAAGCAAGTAACAGCAAGTGCTCACCTTTAAGTTGACCTTAACATCGAGTTCATTCATTAATAGGCAAAAGCAATAAACAAAGACCAACTCCTGTTTAGTTCAATTCAGTTAATACATATTTTTAAATCAATCCGGGATGTCCCGGGATAAATCTTGGGATGAGAGTGACAATGGTCCCATTTTCCCCAGGATAAGCAAAAACCCGGATGTGTCATTCCCGGCATTACAGCATCAGGGCTGCCACTCACTTTTTTTAAATTTCCCAAGATTTGGTGAACAAATTTCCCAAGATTTCCCAAGATCATAAAAATATATGAGTTTTTTTTAAAAGGGGGGTTTTCTATGTAAGTAATGTAATAATAGATTGAATCAATGCCCCTGAAAAACATGGTACATTAATTGACTGAAATTTATTGAAAAAGACATTTAAAACATGTTTATCACATACAAAAAAAAAATTGTTTTTAAAAAATAATTGATAATCCAAAATATCAATACTTACTGGAGTTAGGCTACTAAATATTACCTCCGAATTCTCTGGTAAAAATATCATCTACAATACATGTGTAATAGAAGTCACTTGGAAAAAACGCATACAAGGCTAATCAACACAGAATTCCTTTTACAAAGGCAAAAGGTTCTTCGTCAAAAAATGTTTTTTTATTATTGTAAATCTGTTGATTAGAAGTGGGGTTTGCAAACCAATGAAGCAAAATGTATTAATAATGATTGTAGTTAAAATGGATTGATATTATGATGAAAACAGTAAGTATTTTTATTTTTTCTTGTAAATTTACATTATAACGATTTTTTCACCAAAAAAAAAAAAA
>CAXITT010000264.1:466695-499436 GCA_964033795.1 Lymnaea stagnalis
GTTTTATTTTGTTTAGGGGTTTTTTTTTTTTGGGGGGGGGGGGGCACCACCCCATAAAATGGAAAGAAGTTTAGCCGCAAACAGAGTTATAGACATGGACTTCTATTACATTTTGAATAGGAAAAGCAAAGTGACGTGATATCTTGACAAGAATCTTCCACTGCATAAAATTCCTCGCAACTCAACATCTAGTTTTGCGTGGACACAAAGAATCACTTCAGCAAGACGATCATGGCTTCAAAAAGGGGGCATTTTCTTGGCTAATTGACACTACTTGCTTTTTTTTTTTACCCTCTCACGAAATAACTCTTGACATATTATATGAAATACCGTGCTGGATCCACGTTGTATATCTCCCCTGGTGTGCAGCATGAATTCATCCACCTGATGTCATCCACCTGATAGCATCCAACTGTTGGAATCCTCCGCTAGCCACAATTTACTGAAAAGTATTCGTAGACTCAAGGACTATGGTATCGACTCCTGATCAACCACACCGTGAGCAGATGTCAGAGGTAGTTGTTGAGACCCGCTGGTCCTCACCTTTGTGAGACCCGCTGGCTCCACTCTCTCCATCGCTTCCCCACGCGTTCAGCGCTACCCCACGCGATATGACACAATTAGGCTGGGCCTTAAAATAATACAAGTAGACTCAAATAACAATGGAAATGAACTTATTCACTTTGGCCATGACCCAGTTTAAGCAATACACTCATTCTTATCAAGCGTCCCAACTCTGAGTTGTCACTCTGATGACCAACGCGTAACGGAATCCGAAGCCACGCTTGTGAGTCATTTAAACACGACTCTGGGATGCCACGCTTAAATGCGGGACAAGCACGCCAAACTTAGAGTATATATTGAAAGCCCAAATCATGTATCGGCCTCTCTTACCTGAATTATGTCAGAAGAGCCTGGCTGGCATAATTAGCTGATAAAGTGTGTTTATCCGATTGTGTCGGCCAGTAAAAGTAAATTACAGTTAAGTAAAGTTAAGTAAAGTTAAGTAAACTGAAGTTAAGTAAAGTGAAGTAAATTACCTGAAGTAAATTACATGAAGTAAGTTACAGCAAGTAACAATTGACTAGTGAAGAATATTNAACTATTAATAATTTATAATGTGATGTGATTTGTAATTCTTAGCTATGTCTTATGCATTGTATTTATTATTCTCATTTCTAGCCAGTTAAGTAAAGTTAAGTAAAGTTAAGTAAAGTTAAGTAAAGTATAGTTACGTAAAGTGAAGTAAACTGAAGTTACGTAAAGTGAAGTAAACTGAAGTTACGTAAAGTGAAGTAAACTGAAGTAAAGTAAAGTGAAGAAATTACATGAAATAAGTTACAGTATGTAACATTTGGCCAGTAAAGAATATTTGACCAGAAAGTATTTGTAAAGTAAATATTTGGTCAGAGGTGTTCAATAAATAATATCTGGAACTAAAGCTAGTACAGTTCAGTAAAGGAGTCGCAGTTATTAGCAGGAGATAAGCCAAAGGAATCAACAAGACGGTAGCATATACTGTGTGTGTGTTACCCACAGTAAAGTTCAAAGTCGGCACCTACCTCCTCGCAGTGCCAGTGACCGGAGACACTTACGCAGTCAAGCCGCCCAACCCCGCAGTACGTTGTGACCCGAGCAGAGGGCTGCTGTGGTGTGTGTGTGTGGGACTTACTTATTCGACCAGATCGCCATTGAGAGCCTACTATGCAATAATATTGGGCAGTATCTTGTTATCCTATTTATGTGTATAGTATATGTAATTTGTATGCTGATAGTTCTGTTTTTCTTATAATTAAATATTTATTTGTGGGCTGAACCACTCTTGTTTTATTAGTATAGTTAAAGTATTAATAGACTTGCAAGTGAGAGCTAGTGAGAGTTTTTTCCTTGAATGATAGAGTGAGTGTGAAGTAGGATTAGTGTAGAATACTTCATCAGGAAATTAATCGTACCCTAGACATAACCATAATAGCAGTACTAATCTTACGTAGAGGAAAGGGACCTTTGTTTGTTAATACAAACATTAAACATTTCAAACCCAATACTTTTAATAATTGGGTCAGCACATAATTAATTACAACACATCTTAGTTTTGTAACAATAGAATTGTAACAGTAGTAAAGTACTTGGAAGATGATTTTGACATGAACAAGGTCTGTTTCAAAGAGTCCTTTCTTAGTTCTATCCAAATTAGCCAGAAGGGTGCTAAGAGCTTGGTTCAAGACATCTTGAACCCGCTAGAAAAAGATGAAATGGAGCTAGAAGTTTGTCGATCACAGTGCCATGACAACGCTGCTGTGATGGCTGGACACAGAATTGGTGTCTAACAAAGAATACGTGAGAAAAACAACCTGACTGTTTTATTTCCATTGCTATAATCACTCGCTCAACTTGGTAGGTGTACATTGCAGCTCAGCAGCAACCAATGATGACGACATTTTTGGAACTACTCAATTCCTCATCTGAGTTATCTATAATTCAACACAGCGTTGGTAAAAACTTTTTTAAAAATGAGAAAAGTGAAACAAAAATGGGAGGCAACGCAGCTGCACAATCGAATGTTGAGTTTTGTGCATTGCTGATATTTTGGCACTCATTTGCATTGACCAAGTTCAATAGAGACTAAAGAATTATAGCATTAATTTTCATGATGCTGCCTTGGATATAAGATCATTGCAAGATTTTTTGGATGACAAACGAGAACTGTGGGTCTGTAAATAACTGTAAATAACGGAATGTTGAAGTAAAAGCGTTGGAGGCGAAAGAAAGAAATGACTTGTGAGAACTCAACAGATGCTGGGTTTCCAGTAAAAGAGGAACTCGATAGGGACATGAAGGTAAATTAGACATCTTCACAGAGAATGGCTGAAAGGTTCACTCGTTTGAATGACACGGATACAGAATGTGTTTGCTCCTCGTTGCGCGCTATGGTGTGCACAGTGGTATCAAGAAGAAGTCTGAGCATTTTGTGAGTTTTACAGCTCTGATATTGATAGAAAGCAGCTACATAAAGAGATATTGAATTGAGAATGCTGCTGTCAAGTCGTACCAACATAAATATATCAAAACCTGAAGAAATATCAAGTACATTTTTCAGTATTGAGACGAGAGTGTCTTTCCTAATCTTCGTGTTTCTATTCAGAGGTGATGCTAACCATTTCTGTGTCCATTGCAAGCTGCGAGAGATCTTTCCGTAAAATGAAACTAATTCTCGATTATTTAAGGACATCTATGAGACAAGACAGACTCTGTGATCTTTCTCTAATCTATGAGACAAGGCACGCTCTTTGATGTTGATCTAATCTAATTGGACAAGGCAGGCTCTGTGAGCTTGATGTACTCTAGGGGATACGGCAAGCTCTGCGGGACAAGGCACAAAGTGTGATGTTGTTCTAATCTATGAGACATGGAAGACTCTGCGCTCTTGCTCGAAACAGCATAGAAGAAGAAACTGACAAAACTGACTTTGAGCACACCGTAGACCAGTTCCCATCACATAACAGTTCACACCATAGAACAGTTCACATCCTAGAAAGTTCACATCATATATCATTTTCCATCATATAACATTTACAACAGAGACAAGTTCACATCAAAGGACACTGCACATCATCGACCAGTTCACATCAGTAAAAGCAAGAAAATTGCATTTTGGGTTTTAATCTTGTGTCAATAAACTGTCATGTTTTTTTAATTAAAAATTTGTGAACCTGCTAATTTAACTTCGTATAAAAATAAATAGAAATTAATATAATAATAATGAATAACTTATACAAGCTTGTGGAAATTAAATATACGAAACGTTTTAATGAACATTTTTTTTTTCTTTAATAATAAAGAACAAAACCTCAGGGAAATCTATTGTGAGGTCATGTTTTCAATAATGCTGTGCTGTGTTCGATCCAGAAACTCATTTGTATGCTAACGATTTTGATTACTTGATCATTAAAAACCTATCTCGGGAATTTGCAGTAAAAGCCTATACCTATTATTAATTCAATAGCTGTTATTAAGCGCGCTCAGAGTTGAGACTGTGCCAATTACACAATTCAACATTATACACCAAGTCACACGGTATATTTTGATATCCCTTGAATTTCGCAAAGGCATTAAAACTCCTATTTATGCACTACAGAATTTGTTTAAAAGTGGTCCCAAAATTGAGCAGTGGCAAAAAATGTCTGACACCCGCTCCCACTGCCATGGTGCCAAATACTCTACGTATGAAACCTGACTGGGGAGGGGTGGCAACAAAAAAATCTGGGTTTGCCCGTGTGGCACTAACGCCCCTGATTGCATTTCGTCTCAATTCATGGATAAGTAAAAGTAAATGTATTAAAGTTTTCCATTGTATACTATTAAAGGCATTCTTAGTTACAATTTACTTACCTGTTGTCATCACGTCAATCATGACTGATATTATATTGTTATTGTAATTCGCAACTTGCTTCGCTAACCAGCAATGATAATTACCGATTAACTTTACGATTATTTTGGGCGTATAAAACCAGTACATGTAATAATGGATTAATTTAAGTTTTAAATTAACTTTGAACAATTTCAATTACAAAATGATAAAATGGCCCCAGGATTTCTCAAACTGTGAGACACGGCGCCCTCGGCTTCTTTACGTGAGCCATTCGAAGTAAAACAGCAATCATTAATAAAAATTCTAGTTCGCAATCCTAGACTGTGAGGGTGACTTGATTAAAACTGGATTTTGCCAGGGGCAGTCGTTCGAAAGTTTGTGAACCTCTGTGGGATGTGCTATTAATATTTTGAAGATCTCCTTCCGTCTCGCATATTTAGCAGTATAATATTATTATTAAGTCCAAAGGTTTAGCCCAAGTAGCTTATGTTTTGAACTTATCAAATTCATCAGAAAGTATCAAATGAAGGCATGTTACACATGAATTAACGAAAAATAGGACCTCCTTAATACACCATACTATAGAAAATATAGTAGACTACATCCCATCTACTAATTTAACTTAGCAATACGATAATATGAATAATTAAAATTAGTGCGATGAATTAAATAAATAAATAAATCTTCAATTAGGCGCGGTAACCACTCCAGTTACTGTCATTAGTATAAGTAATTAACGTACCAATCAGTAGAGCACGTTTCTTCTATTATAATACACACATAATTTCTTCAAGACTGTAAGCTGTATAAAATGTAATGTGTATTACCTGTCAGTGTCACAAATAATTTTTAAATGACTTCCTTGTGGATTTCCAAAATTTTAATCTGTCGGCGTTTAGTGTGTGGATATTCCCGTTTTTTTTTGTTTTTTTTTTTTGGAAGGATTCCATATAAAATAAATATTATTAAAGCACTGGTGTTTAAGTAAAGGCGACAATGATAAAGTATTTAAAAGGTACTAAAAATATTAATACGAAATTTATTTCTGAACTATCATGTGAATTAATACAGGTATATCAGTAAAAAAAAAATGCACTTAAAATCTAAATACGGCTTTTCTAGAATATATTAATATATATAGTCACTAATATAGTCTAACCCAGTTTTACTCTGGTAATAATGACAGTCAAATTTCTGCAAAATATTTCTAAAGTTTAAACACCTATAAAATCCCCTTTTAGCGTAATGTAACTGAATCGGGTATCCTATTTAAAAAATAAATATTTTTAATAATTACGATTTTCCATGCCTTTGAAATTTATGCATGGGAAATATTAAACCAAACTTTCCTTATTTTAAGAGAGGTAGACCTATATATGTTAAATATTGACGTTACTAACATAATTGGGTTTTCAGAAATGTGTATCCTCTTTATAAATCCTTTTTTTCACATCAATGAACTAAAAAGTAAGCATATCTCGAAAATCAGTTTAAAAATACATGTTCTTAAATTTAAAAAGAAAAAAAAATACCTGTTTAATTATCTGTAACAATAAGGTGTTTGGTGTATTGATGTTTTTTGTTTTTTTTAAACATTTACAAAACCATTTGCCTTTGCCTCGCTCCTGAACTATATTTTTTTGGAATATCGTAAAACAGAAGAATCCCTGAACCGATATTCACGTTATTCAAAGAATATGTACATTTATTTTAAAATTTAAGTCCTGACCAACATATCAAGCTAGGAGATATTGATATTTAAATGTACCCGCACTCAACCCCCAATTTTCATCGCCTTTTTAATCTTTAAAACAGAAAATGTTTTTAAAAAAATACTTAGTTGATAATTTATTTTTAGTTATCTAAAATACCAATGCCAATAGTAAAACTGTTTTGTTTTTGGGTTTTGAAGTATTGCTACAACGGGAACATGTTCAGCAATGCCTTTAAGTTGAACTTCATGGCTTGAAAGGCATTTTCTTATTTGAAATAATATTTTAAATGTTAAGCATTTTTGTGTGTACTTTATACATTTTATAAATGCACATTTTATAAATCAGATTTAATTTATTAGATTGCCTTTAAAATAAAATTCTCACTATCATTGTTTTTAAGAAGTCAATTTAGTGCAGGAACTATAGTCTGCGCGGCAAGTGGACACAAACTTACACGTTGTCTGGTGCAGTGATATGAATGTTTGTATTGTGCGCTAATGAACTCAGTGTTACGTGGTGACATTAGTTTATTCTTATATACCATTATGACTACTTATAATGGGCCTACTTAAAAAAAAAAATGAAATACTATGGGCGATGGGGCAGAAGTGTCTCAAAATTTGAAAATTCAGTTTCAGGTAGTTTTTAATTCCCTTTCCGAGCCTTTCGGATATTCCTGACCAGATATTAAAGAGTGCAACCTATTTTTTTTTTTACTGGATTCCGATGTTGAATAATTATAATGGTTCATAACAGTAGTTTTTATCTTTAAAAAATGAATAAATCATTGCATAATGAAGAAAAAATTGGCGCTCAGTGTATTATTAGTTTTAATTATAGTATAAAATACAGTGGGAAAACAACAGCAAACAATCTGTAAACACAAATAAGTTTTATTATATCTTATATGCTTTATGTTATATTTTTCTTTTTTTTTCTCTTCTATATATTAAGGGCCCACGATCAATTTATTGATCATTTTGGCTCCTATGCATGATGCGAGGATTTGCAATGTTTCTGAGCCTGGATATTTCACTGGTTGCAAGGGCTACTTTGTGAGGGTATCATGCACTGAGGTTGTAAGGCCTGAGGCATTAGACGCAAATATAAGTGTTGTCGCCTCAACTGTTCCTTTTGAAAGCTTGTTCCAGTCCCTGCTTGTCTTTGGCAGGAATGAGCAGCTCCTATACTGGCTTCTCGCTGGCCTCGTCGCTGTCTATGGGGAGAGGGACGAGTTTCTGTTTAATACTGGAGCAGTGGAGCAGCCCATTATTTATCTTGTACATGATGGAGAGCCTGGATTGTCGTCGTCGTTCCTCCAATGGTGACCAGCCCAGTGTTTCCTGTAATCTGCCAACACTAGAGGTATTGCTGTTCAGGATAAAGCATGGTGCCCGTCGCTGGACCGCCTCCAACCTGTCAATGCTCTTCTGAATAAATGGGTCCCAGACTGAAGATGCATAATCTAAAACCGGGAGGACAAAGGCTTTCTAGGCTCTTTCTTTCCGACAGGAGTTGACAAACTTTAGATTACGCCTTAAGAACCCCACTAACGGATTTCAATTCATTGTAAGCCATTGCAATAAAAATATACTTTAGGCTTGAGTTCAATTGTAAACAAAATCAGATATAAAAATAAACCAACAGTTATTGCTTGTGCAATCATCATTAGACATAATTCCAGTTTAAGCAGTTAAATTAATACTCAAACATGGCTCGTTAATTCAGGTTCCATAATCCTGCATAAACTCCGCATCCCTTAGGAGTGGTTGGACTTGGTCTCACACTCTCCGTAAAAGTAACAAGGAATTTCACAGATTGCCTTTAAGTAATTTTTGTATCATCATGAAAACCTTTCAACTTTGTAAACCAACGTGCTACCAATAAGATACGTACATTGTTATTGAAGAAATTAAATAATATAAACATTTATATAATAACTTAAAAGTCAATATCGCCTCTGATCTTTAAAAAGAACACATATATTTTCGCATCCCAGAAATTCCACCTCACACCCCATGGGGTCGCGTGCATCCCAGGTTGGGGAAATCTGCTTCAACCCTTGCGACTCTATCGTCTCGGTTTTATTTTATTTTTTGTTCCTCATAAAGTTGTATCTATTTTTAGAAGCGACTTGCCACAGAGTGTGTGTTATGTATTTCCGATATCAGTCAGTAGGCTGCTTTCGACCGGCTTAGCCATCTTTTGCTGCTACTGATATCCGGGTGAACATTTTCGGAAAACCCACTTGTTACTTGTCTCAGCCTTATTAATATTTATGCACTAATGGCGCGATGTGTGCGGAAAATATTGAACTAAGCTGACATCAGCATACTGTTCAAGACATCATATGTGGAATTTTCAATTAAAATCTTTAAAACAGAAAACAAAAATTGTACGTGTAAAACAGAAAACGAACATTGTACGTGTAAAACAGGAAACGACAATTGTACGTGTAAAACAGGAAACGACAATTGTACGTTTAAAACAGGAAACGACAATTGTACGTGTAAAACAGGAAACGACAATTGTACGTTTAAAACAGGAAACGACAATTGTACGTGTAAAACAGGAAACGACATACTGGGCCGACGACACCAGGACGCCTGACACTTACAGCATTTTTAGTCAATTTTTTTTAATCTTAGGAATTTTATTTTAATTTTTTGTTTTGTGTTTGCAGTAGGATTAGTTTTTCTCTGAACTTCTTCAGTTTAACTAAAATAAACTACCACAAATGACATCCGAATAGCTTGAGTCTAATGGTACCCGGGTGCGAATTCTGCGTGTCCAGGGCCATTTTGATTCAGTGCCATTCGGATGTCATTTGTGGAAGTTTATTTTACTTAAACTGAAGAATTAATTTTACAAACATATAGTCCATTCAATTATCTTTCATTTGATATCTCATTTTGTCTTACAAACCCAACAACAAAATTTAAAATAGTATTTTAATCCCAACCTCTCACTTCTGGTACCCGGGTACGAATAGCCACTTCGTTTTCTTTATTATGCAACACAATCTACTGCCCTATGTCGTAGTGAGAGTGCATTGCCTTCATCAACCGTCTGTGTCAAGAAATAACCCACTTATTGGAATAGACATTTACCGGATCCCGGAATAGAGATGACGTGTAAAAACCCGTCGACAGAGCAGATACTGTCGTTCATTTTAATAATTTTATAACAATAAGACTTAAGAGAGAACAGTCACAGTATAACAAAAATAGAATAACACAAAGATGAACTTTTGCCCCAAACTTTCTAGTGGTTGTAAGTGGTGTGTGTGTCAATTTTTCTCACTTAATATAACGACTGGTGAACAATTTAGGATCACCTGAACTGAACTGAAGTAGGCCTATATTAGCTGCCTGCCCCAAAGCATATATTAAAAATGAGTCCATTTATTTTTAAGCTTATTGAAATGTAAGAGTTTAAACCTAGACTTGTAAGAAAAGTGTGTGTTTTTTCTGTGGCATATCTAAGGTTTGGTACTGTTATTTAAGATTTTATCAAAATTATAAAATAGATGTGTTCGGCCTTTAATCAAAGTACGCCAATGGGTATCACGGAGTGTCTGTGACTATCACTAGGGATGGATTTAGCTAACGAGACAGTACGCCAAAGGGTAGTGTCTGTGACTATCACTAGGGCTGGATTTAGCTTATGAGAGGTCCTAGTCTAATTAAATTTTGAGGCCCCATTCAATCACACCCCACAAAAAAAAAAAAAAAAAGAAATACACACACAAATTAAAATAATTTTCTTTTTTAAACACGTGTTCACTTGTTCGTTTGTCCTTGCACACACAATTGTTAGTTTTATTTACATCTAACATTTATTACTCTAAAAATAAATGTTACTTGTGTTCTTAGGATAACTACATTGTCTACCTGGCAGTGCAGGACTAAATATTGCCTATCATTTTAGCAGTCCCCCGCAATTCCTTCCCAAAAGAAAGGGGACATAAGAAGGAGATTGAACCGCTTCATTCAGAATATTTTCAATAAACATGCGAAAACAAGTGAAACTGTACACGTTCATCAAATTCATATCGAATTTTGTCTTTAAAAAAAAAATTCAAGTGAACTGTGTAGCATAACGTCTCGTTCCGGTTGAGCAGTTTTGTCCTTGCCGGTTGGATTTTTTGTCCCGGTTTAAATCTCAGTTTGGTCGAAATTAATGTGTCCTGTCTACGTTAGTTAGTGTCTATGTTAGTTACTGTCATGTCTACCTTAATTAAGATTGTAAGTGTGTAAGTAACTTGTATGGAATAAAATTCCATGTGTAATGTAACTATGCTAAAATTCCCAATGTAATGGGATTAAACTAAAAGTCAATGTGTAATGTAACTAGGCTAAAATTACATGTGTAATGTAATTAAGCTAAAATTTTCTGTGTAATATAGCTAAACTAAAATTCCACGTGTAATGTAACAAAGCTTAAGTTCCATGAGTAACGTATCGAAGCTGAAATTCTCTTCCAAATATTTAAAGGGTGTCCAATTTTAAGCTTGTATTGTGTCAAATTTTAAGCTTGTGTTGTGTCAAATTTTAAGCTTGTGTTGTGTCAAATTTTAAGCTTGTGTTGTGTCAAATTTTAAGCTTGTATTGTGTCAAATTTTAAGCTTGTATTGTGTTATATTTTAAGCTTGTGTTGTGTCAAATTTTAAGCTTGTATTGTGTCAAATTTAAACTTGTATTGTGTCAAATTTTAAGCTTGTATTGTGTGAAATTTTAAGCTTGTATTGTGTGAAATTTTAAGCTTGTATTGTGTCAAATTTTAAGCTTGTATTGTGTCAAATTTTAAGCTTGTATTGTGTTAAATTTTAAGCTTGTTTTGTGTCAATTTTTAAGCTGGTATTGTGTCAAATTTAAACTTGTATTGTGTCAAATTTTAAGCTTGTATTGTGTGAAATTTTAAGCTTGTATTGTGTCAAATTTTAAGCTTGTATTGTGTCAAATTTTAAGCTTGTATTGTGTCAAATTTTAAGCTTGTATTGTGTCAAATTTTAAGCTTGTATTGTGTCAAATTTTAAGCTTGTATTGTGTCAAATTTTAAGCTTGTATTGTGTCAAATTTTAAGCTTGTATTGTGTCAAATTTTAAGCTTGTATTGTGTCAAATTTTAAGCTTGTATTGTGTCAAATTTAAACTTGTATTGTGTCAAATTTTAAGCGTATATTGTGTCAAATTTAAACTTGTATTGTGTCAAATTTTAAGCTTGTATTGTGTCAAATTTTAAGCTTGTGTTACGCACTGACTTGTATTGGGAGAAAGTAATCTCCTATTTTAATTTTAATTGGCTCGTTGTAAACAGTGCCTAACAAAGGACGATACCATATAATCAACAATATTAAAGATACGACCCAAAACAGTTTCTAGTTACAATTAATTAAGATTTATTATGTCTTAAGATAATTACAAAATAAAATAAAATAAAATTACAATCTTCAACTTACAGTATGGCAGATGTCGTACCGGTACACACTTAATACAATTAGAAATAATGATGCCAATAAATAATGCGGAATAAACACATATAAGTAGGAGCACACAAATACACAAAGAATAAAACACGCCTCGTAATTGTTAAGAGAATCTATGTGAAAAATCTCCGTCCCCTCGTGCCTGTCAATCTCTTATATATATGTAGAGTAAGATGCTTCGAGAAGGGCTTATGACGTGTTGTTTACATCTCTCGGGTTAAGGAGTATATTCCAGAAATTACCCGAAAACAATCTACCCAATGCGTAATTGGAAGCCGACTGTAAACAAGCCACTTCAAAGACCTAAGCCACACCCCTTTGTGAACACAGCGTCTCATGCGGGGTCAATCAGAGGGCACGCACGAGAAAAACAAGCTCTCTATAACACTTGTATTGTGTCAAATTTTAAGCTTGTATTGTGTCAAATTTTAAGCTTGTATTGTGTCAAATTTTAAGCTTGTATTGTGTCAAATTTAAACTTGTATTGTGTCAAATTTTAAGCGTATATTGTGTCAAATTTAAACTTGTATTGTGTCAAATTTTAAGCTTGTATTGTGTCAAATTTTAAGCTTGTATTGTGTCAAATTTTAAGCTTGTATTGTGTCAAATTTTAAGCTTGTATTGTGTCAAATTTAAACTTGTATTGTGTCAAATTTTAAGCTTATATTGTGTCAAATTTAAACTTGTATTGTGTCAAATTTTAAGCTTGTATTGTGTCAAATTTTAAGCTTGTATTGTGTCAAATTTTAAGCTTGTTTTTGACAAAGTTCGTTTATATATCAAAACGTTCACGTTTCAATTTTAAGTGTCTTGGAATATGAAAGAGCCAAATGTTGCCTAAAAAAGTCAAGTGTTGTCCGAAAGAGCCAAATGTTGCCCGAAAGAGCCATGTGTTGACCGAAAGAGCCAAATGTTGCCAGAAAGAGCCATGTGTTGACCGAAAGAGCCAAATGTTGCCAGAAAGAGCCATGTGTTGACCGAAAGAGCCAAATGTTGCCCGAAAGAGACAAATGATCCGACTGCAACCTATGATACGCCCTCACAACTTTTTTACATATGAAAAGTTAGAATTAGAAAGCATTACAGAAATGGCATTACAGTCGGTAATCTTCTCATGACTATCATATCATCTAATAAATTTCCAATCACTAAGCTGTTATGAGTTAGGAGGTTTTGGAAGAAAAAGAATAGATACGTGTATTAAAAAGAAAACTTAAGAGAGATAAATGATAGAATTAATATAAATCCATTAATCTATCCCCAAATACCAAACACAGCGACATGACTTTTCAGAAAATGCATGTTAACATGCAGTCCAGAACCTGGATTACATGGCAGCCTGGGTAAACTCACAGATGTTCGCCCCACATTCATCGATTATAAATGACGAAGTGCATTGTTAATCTGGCACTGATTATCCGGACATAATATAATTAAACATGTTGATCTTCTAATTGTCTATTAGCATGAGGCAATAGATATGACTGTTAATAAAAGCCTATTAAAAGGTATATTCATTAAATTTTATCAGTTTCGAGCTGTTGAAAAGAAAATACTTAGTCAAGATTCTGTACTTTGAGTCTAAACGTGTTGAATATGTTGTCAGCACCAGTCTGTGTTGTGGTCTGAAAGCCTGTTCATATGGGCATGTGAGTCAAACCCGCTGTTTGTGGTGACACACTGCTGGAAATAAAAGCTTGCATACAAAACAAAATGAGGGGGTCATCCACATATATAGATATGTATTTAAATAAATCTTACACAAAAAAGTTAACCTTAGGAACCCCCCCACCCCAAACCTCCCGTGGCGAATATTACGTTGTCTAGGAGCAGATCCCCCTCGCATGGCCACGAAAACAATGTCACAGTCTAAAACTCCGCGTTGATGTGTAGTAAGAAGTCAAAATAACCAACTAACGTTTAAAAGTTCAAATTCTTTACTTACTGGCTAAGTGTACAATTGAGTCCAAAAAAATGGCGTTAGAAAATAATCACCAATTTTCCGAAAACTCTAAACGTCAATCATAAAATAATATAGCAAAAATATAATAATAATTTCATTCATATCACCACAAATCAACTCATCCCTCTGAGCCGGCCTTTAGGGTGTGTGACATGTGCCCTCGTACAGGGTGCCATGGTCACAGGGGCGCATGGGCCGCCCAGTAAATATTTAATTTTAAATTCCCTTAGTTTATTATAGTGAAGTGTGAACCTTGGGTCCGGGGTCGACAAACGGTATTTAAACTCTTCATACAATCGCTTTTCATTCAAAGAGTTTTCATACAATGACAGTTGCATTCTTAATCTGGATACTAACACTGGGATTGTGACCAACCAAAAGGGCGTGGTAATTAATTTATTAATACTTTATTTCCTTGTTCCTCTTACAATTATTTCAGCAGAAACCTTTCCGGGGCGCAAAATCGCAAGCTCAAAGCAGAAAATGTACGTCGTATTCTATGTATTTACCAATGTTGTTTTGATTTCAAACAAACAATGAACAGTTCCTTGTTTGTAAAATTAAAAAAAATAAAAAAGATAGACTATAAACTCATTACCGAATTGCTAGTTTTTTTTTCCTTTAATGATTATACTTATAAGGGGTGCCAAAGTTAAGCTTGCACAGGGCACCAGCAACCTTCAGGCGACCCTTCATCCTTCTCATCTAATCTAATCCACCCTCATGTCTCTCATCCCTGGCTCACAAAGTTACTATGGTAAACCAATCCCTAAGTATCTCTGAGTTCGCACATAATTTAAAAGGAAAGCTAATCTCGTTTGTTCATTCGCATTCATAAAAAAACAACAACAATAAACGACAACAATAAACACACACACAAAAAAACAATGGGGCAAGAATTGTGCTGTTTATTTTTTTAATAAAAAAATAAACAGCACAATTCTTGCCCCAAAAAAACGACAGCACTTATTTTAACTCTGACATATCCAAATGTTGCACCCATATTTTTTTTAACTCCTATGTGCACATATTATGTACCACGCATTAGATGGATGGCCCCCTACCAACTCGGTAAATGCAGGACCAAAGTCTGAATTAACTACCTGTAACTTGTAACGAGTTAGTGAACGCAACTTTCAGTATCTTATGTTTACCGCCGTGGTAGACGTATGGCCGGCCATATTATTTATAAATATAAACAGCAGGAGGTAACTAAGTATATTAACTAAATAATTGTAATGCTGTAGTAATGCTTAACTTAAAGGCAATTAGTAATTTCCGCCTGCGTCTCATTTTGGTAAGTTTTTATCATTTATGGTTTAGTTAGTAGGCCTACTAATATATTTTAAAAACATGACATAATTTATTTTATTTTCCTCCCTCAAACTCGAACATTGTTGTGTTGACATTATTATTGTTACTATAGTCATATAGTCACTATAGTCGTCTAATTTTAATTGTACAATCAAATCTTATACTTATTTATTAGATATAATTATAGTAATAACTAACTATATTTATTTACTACAGGCCTTTAACTTAGGATGACCAAATCATGAAGGGCTGTTGTTTTGTTGTTGTTGTTTTTTTTTTGGGGGGGGGGGGGCGGCCCTCAGTTTGAGAGGGGGGGGGCGGCCCTCAGTTTAAGAGGGGGGGGGCCTTGGCCGGGAACTGTTTATTGAAATATGCTAATTTTAACTATGAAATCTAACCTAGTAATCTACTTGGGGCACTCAGTCTTTTGCCTATGTTTCACTGATGTGATGTATTGTTTTATGCCTGAATGTCCACCATGGCCAATACTAAAAACATTGCAAACTGTGCACTCGGCTTCACTTTCATCATAGAGTCCCTTTTTTAATATAGTTCCACTCTTTGAAATACTCATCCATAAACTTACATTGACGCTTGGGCATAATTATTTTTTACATGAGAAGATAATATAAAATTAAAATTAAAGATAAAGTTTAACACCCATAAAAAAACACCTGTCACTCTGACACGAACAGGCCGGTAGGGATCACACATAAGACTAACACATTACACGTTGTGATAGCGGTCGTGGAATCAAAATTGTATTCTGCACAGTTACATCCTCCCCCCCCACCCCCTGCGGCTTCAAGTCTCGTGTCTTTAGCTATACGTTTACATATAAAATCTATGGCAGGGACACTGTGGTGGAGAGGGAATGGTGCAGCCATCACGTGAGCCCACATCACTTCTGGCACTGGCTACAGAGCTAGCCAAAATATTATTTGAAGTTATATTATAAATTAGAAAGTTTTAGTGATTAGAAAATGTGTTTGGTTAAAAAAAAACGGAGACATTTAGGCGTCCCGAGAGACTTTTAGGGACAACGGGTATGATCGTGAAAAATCGGGACAATCCTGTTTTTACAGGACGTTTGGTCAGCCTACTTTAACTTAAACTTTAGAGTAATTTTTTCATCTATAAAAGGAAGCATGCTGGCGAATTGGGGAACATTTTTTTTTTTTATAATGATTTATATCTTTGGATCCTTACTTAGAATTTGAGGTAAAGAATTGGCCTTGATCCAGCTGATCTTAGATGTCTTAGTATCTGCATTTTGATTTAAATAATTCTTCACACGAAGGTAGTTTTTGTTTGAGTGATTGATATTAGTTACGGTACTTTTTAATAAGTCTATTTAATCTGTGTTTCAGTTATTTGTCAAGAAATTGAAGATATAAAGTTCACTGCCACTGCACTTCAAGTATACATATCAGGTTTGTGTTTCACAGCTTTGACAATTTGACTTACATAAGGTCAAGATTATGGAAACAAACATTTTTCAATTTCATCCAAGCCTAAATAAATGTGATTCAGATGTTCTCCTAAAGACTGAAGTTGTAACTGACTTCCACAAAACACTTAAGAAAGAGACAGAGAATGAGGCTATTCCATCACTCACTATAGATGATAAATGTTTTCACCATGATGAAATTAAAAAGGAGCCAGGATGCACAGATCAGGAGGTTGAAACAAGTTCAACTTTAACATTGTATACCGGTACTGAATGTGATTCCGATAATTATATCTCAAATGATTTAACAATAGATAAACCCGCCTGTTGTCAGAGAAAGTGTTCCTATCCTATTTGTAAGGAATCAAAGCAAGCTCCGAACCAGGAACTATTGAAAAATGAAATTTCTTCTTCAAAGGAACCTGAACAAATTCATTTAAGTGTAGATAAAGGACATGATTTAAAAATAATACAATATGAGTTGAATCATGCAGGAGAGAAGCCTTACAAATGTGACATTTGCCCTTCTGCATTTGCTCGATTAACTTACTTAAATTCACACAAAAAAATTCACACAGGAGTAAAGCCTCACAAATGTGAAATTTGTCCTTCTGCATTTACGCATAAATCTGATTTAAGTAAGCATAAAAGAATTCACACAGGGGAGAAACCTCACAAATGTGATGTTTGCCTTTCTGCATTTACTAAATCATCTGATTTAAATAGACACAAAAAAATTCACTCAGGAGAAAAGCCTCATAAATGTGAATTTTGTCCTTCTGCATTTGCTAGAATATCTGACTTATATTTGCACAAAAGAATTCATACAGGAAAGAAGCCTTACAAATGTAGCATTTGTCTTTCTACATTTGCTCGAATATCTGACTTATACTCACACAAAAGAATACACACAGGAGAGAAGCCTTTCAAATGTGGCATTTGTCTTTCTGCATTTACTCGCAGTTCTAATTTAACAAGGCACAAACAAATTCACACAGGAGAAAAGCCTTACCAATGTGAAATTTGTCCTTCTGCATTTGCTCAAATTTCTCATTTAAGTGGCCACAAAAGAATTCACACAGGAGAGAAGCCTTACATATGTGACATTTGTCTTTCTGCCTTTACTTTTAAATCTGATTTAAGTAGGCACGCAATAATTCACTCTGGAGAAAAGCCTCACAAATGTGAAATTTGTCCTTCTGCATTTGCTTTAATATCTGGCTTAAATTCACACAAAAAAACTCACACAGGAGAGAAGCCTTACAAATGTGACATTTGTCTTTCTGCATTTGCGCATAAATCTGATTTAAATAGGCACAAAATAATTATTCACTCAGGAGAAAAACCTCACAAATGTGAAATTTGTCCTTCTGCATTTGCTTTATGTTCTGACTTAAAATCGCATAAAAGAATTCACACAGGAGAGAAGCCCTACAAATGTGGCATTTGTCTTTCTGTATTTATGCATAGATCTGATTTAAGTAAGCACAAAAAAATTCACTCAGGAGAAAAACCTCACAAATGTGAAATTTGTCCTTCTGCATTTGCTTTATATTCTAACTTAAAATCTCACAAAAGAACTCACACAGGAGAGAAGCCCTACATATGTGGCATTTGTCTTTCCGCATTTACTCATGCATCTGATTTAAGTAAGCACAAAAAAATTCACTCAGGAGAAAAGCCTCACAAATGTGAAATTTGTCCTTCTGCATTTGCTAGAATATCTGACTTAAATTCGCATAAAATAATTCACACAGAAGAGAAGCCTTACAAATGTGGCATTTGTCTTTCTGCATTTAAGCATAGATCTGATTTAAGTAAGCACAAAAAAATTCACTTGGGAGAAAGATCTCACAAATGTGAGATTTGTCCTTCTGCATTTGCTCTACATTCTGACTTGAAATTGCACAGAAGAATTCACACAGAAGAGAAGCCTCACAAATGTGACATCTGTCCTTTTGCATTTGTTAAAAGTTCTGATTTAAATAAGCACAAAAAAATTCACACGGGAGAGAAGCCTCACAAATGTGACATCTGTTCATTTGCATCTGCTAAAAGATCTAATTTAAATAGGCACAAAAAAATTCACACAGGAGAGCAGCCTTAAAAATATGGCGCTTTCTTTTGGCATTTGCTGAAAGAATTATTTAAATACCCTAGAAATGTGACGTTAGTCCAACTGTATCATTTCAAAGAAACAGATCTCAGGATTCGGAGAAGAGAAAAGAAATATATAGCAAGATTCGCTACTTTGCATATGTCTTTAGTTCTTATTTAAGTAGCTCACAAATTAAGTAGTACAATCAGATAATAAATCTCTTCAAGGCTGACATATTTATGATAAAATCTGGTTCAGTTTCAACTTATCACATTATAATCACCCTAGTGCAGTCACTTACATTCTTACGGTAGGATTAAATGATTTAATAATTAGTTTGCATTTTATGAATCTACAAAATTCCTCTAACATACTGTAATTTTGCTTTGGCTGGAATTGAACTGCAGGCCACCAACTGTTTTGCTCAGTTTAGACCACTCAGCCACCCAGCTCCCTGTAACTGTTGAATCATAAAGTGTTATGGAAAAGCAATCATACTCTTTGGCATTGTGTGTCAGTTGGGACAGGATATTGCCTCTATTATATCCTCAGAGGAATTAGTGTCTGTTCATAGTATGCATGGAACAACAACTGGGGGGGACGGGGACAACATTTTCAAACAGCTAGAAAAATCGATTGCTTCTTACAATTGATTGGGCAAAATTGAAGTATTCACACCAAGAGGTGGTTAAAATATGTGTTGTGAAGGAAACCGGATAGTTGGAAAATTGACACAACTGTTGTTCAAATTGATGCCTGTTCCAAGCCTATGGCTATTCATTGCATTATTCATCAACAGGCATAATGTGAAAAATAACTGGAAGCTGTGGTTTCAATAGTGGGCTTCATTTTCTCCTATGTGGCATTTCACCAAAAACGAATTCTTTTCGAGTCCCAGTTTGATGAGGGGCTGCTCACTCAATTTCATCGTTGTGCAAAATTATTTCAAACAGCAACAGGCCCATTCTCATGTGGGTTTGTGATAAAAGTGCTTTCTGACTTGAGACAACAGTTTCAGGAATGTTTTTCAGTTAAGAAAGTTAGTGGGAAAAAAATGTGACTGTGCTGATGAGCTGCCAGCTAAACTTCAAATTTAAGTGCTGCAATTCAATAATATGTTGAGTGCTTTATACAAAGAAGAAAGTAGCACCCAAGCTATCAAATCGCTTTTTTAAAAGCTTTTGTCTGTGAATAATATGTTGAGTGCTTTATACAAAGAAGAAAGTAGCACCCAAGCTATCAAATCGCTTTTTTAAAAGCTATTGTCTGTGAATTCAGTTCAGACTTTGGCATCTCTTGCTTGTGTCAGAAGACATTTTCAAAACTGAACTGTGTTCTATATAACTACAGTGCAGTGTTATCTGATGAACACCAGCAAACAATTTTGATGGTAGGGATTACCTACTTTGAACCTCAAATAAATTATGTTAGAGGATAACTAGTTGCATGCTTTTCACTGATGTAAAAAAAAGAGGATTGTGCAATTCAATTAAATTTAAATGTTTTTGTATGAAAAAAATAATTTGCTTGGAGTCTCAATTAAATTCAATGTAATCTGTCTACTTGTCTTTGCTTGCTGATGAAGGCTTCTTAAACAGCTGTTGGTTTGTTTTGTGATATTTCAGGTTTTCCCCAACTACTATGTATGAAGTGAGTGTATTTTTTATTTTAATTAATTTAAAAAAATACATTCACTTCTGTACAATTAAACCTATTTGAAAAGATGAAATGTTCGTACTTTTAATTCCATTTAAAAATTCACTGAAATCTTTCTTTTTTTTTTTTTTCATTCATACCCCTCATGAGATTGTAAACTTTTCTGAGAATCAGTTTGAACACTTAAACCTTCTAATTTCTGCTTCTTTTCAGCAAGACTGTCACATGATTTTGCAGGTGTGCATTAGTAGCTGGGGGCACCCAGTGTTCCTTCTTTTAGCTCTGGCTGGTCAATGATGCTGTAATTGATTTTCCAGACTTTGAGTCCGTTTGGGATTCTGTCCATAAAATCTCATCATTTGTGAAATGTTTATGGCAAATATGAAAAGATAATTGAAAAGCAAGATTCATTATAAGCCAAATAATAAAACTAAAATGATAACAGTGTACAGTTTAATAAATTTACTTAGGATATAGTATTAATGGGCCTATGAGTAGACTTATTTAGGCCAAAACCTTTTCTGTTATAATTTATGAAGTCAGATATTAGGCTTATATTATCTTGAATATTAAGAATAAGATCGAAAAGCCTACTTGATTTATAAATATTTAGCCTGAAAATTGAATACTTTTACTCAGACCCATGATTAGGCCCTAAATATATTTTAAAATCATAAAAATGGGCTTAAACTGTGTTTATACATTTTATATTGAAGTTTAAGCTTAGCCTACTTTTAAATTGTTAATGATAATGTAATCTTACACTATACTATCACCATAAGTCTATTACTACATACCAAATAATTATAAGTGAGCCATTTTTTATCAATATGACCATTCAAAGACATCAGCATAGTGGAACATTGTTGATGTAAAATCTCTTGTTGTAGTTGTAGGCCTTAGACTTAGAGATGTAATAACAATTTTAAACAACCTATTAACTATTAGAAATGATATGAATGACATAAACATGTATTTTAAATAACTTAGTTATATATGCTTGATGGTTGGCACACAAAGGCAGGTGTATGACTTTAGGAAAGAAAAAAATAGAAATGTCAAATGTATTGGGGAGAAAAAGGTAATGGGTTAATTTTTTTAATCTCCTTTAGAACTACCTGACTCTGTATATGTGAATGCACTCACATAAGATCACTATATTGACATGAAAGTCAGTGAAGAAGATTTATGCAATTTTCAAGAAGTTTTGCCTGTTGTTATCTATGTTGCTGGTTATTGTACACATGTGGCTTTGAAAAAATTTTTTAAAAAAAATAATGGATGTACTTCTTATAAAGAATTTTTACTGATGGATAAACCTCTAGATTTCCCTGTCCGTAATTTCACAATTAGTTTAAAAAGAGAAGGCTTTAAGTATCCACAGAAACCTTTGGTAGATTTGCTTCTCTATTCTATAACTATAGTGAAGTAAATAAACCAACAAGTGGCGAGTACTTAAACATTTTTTAAAGTAAAGAAAACCAGAGATGTATAGCAATTAAAGTCACACAAATAATATTAGTCATTAGTGAGTATGATTATTGAAGGGAGTGTCTACATTTTCATGAAGCCCTCACAGTAGCTGCTCGCATGCTTTTACATTCTTCAAGAAATATTTTATTAAACAATTTGTGCAAAAAAAAAAAAATAGCTTAGCTACTAATTAAAATCAAGCAACAAAATTATCTGCCTTGACAAAAAAATAATTTCAATTTCTTGAATTGAAAATACTGAAATAAGCAACTTCATTGTGTGTGACATTTTTGAAGGTTATAAAGATTCCTAAAAATCTAAATATCTATAAGTCTAATTAATTTTTGAAAACACTGTCATTGAATTATTTTCTGTACCCGTACCTCATTTGATCCACCCTTTTACATTAACTGTTCAAATGTTATAACTTAAACAATAACATGAACTGTTGGAAAGTTATAACTGTAATAATAACATGAACTGTTCACATATAACTTAAATAATAACTTGAACTGTTCAAACGTTATAAATTAAATATTGTAAACTTTCTTTTTTTTTTTTTTTTTTTGCATTCATAATTTGAATTTTATTTATATTCTTTTTTTCCTAATTTTATTATAAAATAAATTTTGCTATATGTTTAGGTGCCTGTAAATAAATTAATTCAGAATGTTATTAAAGTTTCCAAAATGTATGAACTGTTCAAACGTTATAAATTAAATATTGTAAACTTTCTTTTTTTTTTTTTTTTTGCATTCATAATTTGAATTTTATTTTTATTTTGTTATTCCTAATTTTATTATAAAATAAATGTTGCTATATGTTTAGGTGCCTGTAAATAAATTAATTCAGAATGTTATTAAAGTTTCCAAAATGTGTAGCATATTCTCACCTCTTAGCAAGAGGCGTCTTTGCTGGTTACGTCATGTGAGGAGAATGGAGGAAGGACTTATCCCAAAGAATCTGCTGTATGGAGAGTTGGCAGAAAGGGTTAAGACTTTTTGGACGGCCGTGGCTGGGATTTAAGGATGTTTGCAAAAGGAGCATGAAGGAGCCAATATAAAAATCAACAACAGGGAAAGCATCACTGAGCAGCGATCCAGCTGGCGAAGACACAGCGATGTATAAAGGAGCCAATCAGGCAGAAAATGCGTGAAACAAAGCCCTTGCAATAAAACGAGCAATACGGAAGACCAAATCTAACCAAAAGTCAAGGTTCAACTGCTAGAAATGCAGCCAAGACTGCCATTCCAGGAAGTATAACATATACTTTTATGCTTCTTATCTTGGACATTATTTTAATGTTCATGTCCGTGGGTAAAAAGAAAAGTGACATATTTTGTTCAGCTTTTCATTTCAATTTCACATACACATTTGGTATAAAACATTTTTTTGACACGTATACACTGGTACTTTGATTTGCTTTTTTAAAATTAATGTCACATATTTTGTGCTAATAACATTAACATGACAAATGAAGTCTTCATGATTTCGTCAATTAATACAACACTTAGTTTAAATAAATATTTGTGTGAATGTTTTAAGAATTATGTGTGGAACTTATGTTTGATTTTCGTAACGGTACTCAATTTAGATTACTGACTGACTGACTGTGCAGTATTGATTTCGTTGATGTAAACTTAGACTTAGGGCAAAATAAAATAAAAATAAGTGAACATTTTTACTTCACCTTAATTTTTGTTTAATTTGTGTAATTTCTATGTATTTCAAAGTATTGTTGAAATGGTTGTCCTGTCGTCAGAGCCAGTTTGTAGTATGTTGTAGAGTAGAGTATCATTAAATTTAACAGCGCTTTTCTTAGTCTTAGTCTAAAACTAAAATATTATTATAATAGTATAATAGTCATAGGTCTAAGCCAACATGATATCATTATAATTGAATGCATGTTTACTTTGACATTCAAAGAAAATTAAAAATACCGGTAGAAATAGTTATTTAAATAGAATTATTCTAGCCCTACTTAGTTAACTTAGTACTGACAGACTTCGTAGCAAAGTAGAAGCTCTACTATACGCCTACGTGCTCTGCTCTGACGTCACAAAGCTGTTCATGCCCCCCAGAGCCCAACAAGGTCTTCTCTCCGGTCCTCCTCTAAAAAGTTACCGACCTCTTCTGTGTACAGACGGTACCGGTACCGGTACCGAAAAGTTAGAAAACACTTTTCCTGAAAAATTTCATTTGTTTATTTTTAGATTTTTTCCCTTTGTTATCAATGTGTGAAACCCGTGTTTTTTGTATTCAGATATTAGAAGCCGTGTTGTTTTGCTAGTCCTTATCATTAATTAAAAATCTAGACACGAAGCTGTGCAGATGTGTCAGTTCTCTTTCTTTGTACCGTATTAGATATTACTAATATTAGTAGTACTAAATCTAACAACTTCCACATTTCCCTCTATTTAAAAGTAGACGAATTTTTTATTCGTAAATAAAACATTTCCATTAACATTTTTAAAATGCCATTTCTACTACTTCTTTACGTATACAAAAACATTGTCTAATTATTTCTATTCTTGTTTGACTTGATTCTTATGCCGGGTACTTCTCTGAAAACTTAATTTATTTTATCAATGTTTTGTGTTACAAATTTACAAAAAACGTCATAATATATTTATTAATGTGCGAATTTATTCGTGGGAAATCGTACAAAAATAAAGTATACATTTCCCAATGTTCAGGTGATTAAAATATTCTTTTTTTTTTTAAATTTTAAACAACTATAACTTTCTTCATTTGAATTTTAAATTGCCTTTTCGATTTACTTTAAGACAGTTAAAAAAATGTTAAAAAAATAAAAATCAAATTTTTTCTTTGTTTTAAAAAAAAAACAAAAAAACTCTCTGCTGTATTTTCATCTAAAAAAATTGCTTGCAGATAGGTGGGGAGGGGGGGGGGTGGTGGGATTCTTTATTTTTATGATTTAAAAAGAAAAAAGAAGCTGGCAATTAATAAACATAAGATAAGTTTCCTTTTTAAAACTCCGTTATTCATTAAAAAAATGTTAAAAAAATAAAAATCAAATTTTTTCTTTGTTTTAAAAAAAAAACAAAAAAACTCTCTGCTGTATTTTCATCTAAAAAAATTGCTTGCAGATAGGTGGGGAGGGGGGGGGTGGTGGGATTCTTTATTTTTATGATTTAAAAAGAGAAAAGAAGCTGGCAATTAATAAACATAAGCTAAGTTTCCTTTTTAAAACTCCGTTATTCAGGAAACTGTGTTACAAAAGTAGTAAGTAGTGCATCTAAAGAAAACTCAACAGCTTTCGCTTTAGTAATAATTGTTGCAACTCGCACCAAGTTAAATTCTTAATTTTTGTTTAAAAGAA
The DNA here is from genome assembly GCA_964033795.1 of Lymnaea stagnalis. Lineage (NCBI taxonomy): Eukaryota > Metazoa > Mollusca > Gastropoda > Lymnaeidae > Lymnaea > Lymnaea stagnalis. The sequence continues at coordinate 491,564 of CAXITT010000264.1, forward strand.
AATTAATTTATAAAACTATAAAAAAATAATTTTTTACGTTTTCTTTTACCTCGCTCAACATACATGAAATCCAAGACATTACATTATGTGCTAATTTAGTATATTTTTTTAAAGCATGAGGCCATCATACACTTTATAAGTAACAACAGGAATTAAAGAGTCGAAAACAAAATAATCTAAAGGAATTTTTAAATATTATAGAACGTTGTTAAAAAATACACACTTAAAAAACAACGAAAAGCAACTGGAAATGTTTGGATATTGTTGTCTCCCTTTAGACCTATCCTCTTCACTGTTATGAGAATTGAATCACTTTCAACTGATGCACTAATCTATTAACGTTAATTAAATATCAAATAGGCCAGTTGATCTAATTAAGAAAATCCAAATTATTTTTTTTTAGGAAAAACGATAATCTAATGTTCTTTCACTATTCTTAGGGTTTTAATCTTGTTTGTATGTCTGGTTCATCTTAGAGTCCTCTCCTCCCATCTCAAATCATGAGCGGTTTTGGTGACCGCCTCGTCTGGCAGATTAGTGCGCGTGCTGTACTCACCATACTCTCGGTGACCAATTCTTAACGTGACTGTTCGATTGCACGCTTTTAATGAATAAATACTCAAACAACAACCCGGTTCAGTGTCGATATTATGATTAGAACTGCTGAGAAAAAAAAGTGTTTTTTAAAAACATAAAATACATTGCATAACACATTAGTAGATGACATGTATAACATGTTTCTTGTAAAGATTGTGTCCTGGATTACAAGCACGTGTTATAAATGACATTAAAAATTGTGTCCTGGATTACAAGCACGTGTTATAAATGGCATTAAAAATTGTGTCCTGGATTACAAGCACGTGTTATAAATGACAATAAAAATTGTGTCCTGGATTACAAGCACGTGTTATAAATGACATTAAAAATTTTATTGTGTCCTAGATTACAAGCACGTGTTATAAATGACATTAAAGATTGTGTCCTTGATTACAAGCACGTGTTATAAATGACAATAAAAATTGTGTCCTGGATTACAAGCACGTGTTATAAATGACAATAAAAATTGTGTCCTGGATTACAAGCACGTGTTATAAATGACATTAAAATTGTGTCCTGGATTACAAGCAGGTGTTATAAATGACAATAAAAATGTGTCCTTAATTCTAGGAAAGCAGCGAATCTTGTTATTTTGAGCAAGTGGAGAGTTGTTCATTGTTATTTGGGGGCCAGTGATCAGTTGCTCCTGGAATAATAAAAGAAAACAAATCAAGTGTGCAATGACCCATTGACAAAGGTATATGGTGTTAATCTAGTAGAACATACATATCAAAAAACTATATGGCAGGTTTGGTTATTGTTTGGTTGACAGATTGAGACATGTGATATGTCAAACATTATAGCGGCTGCTACAATAGATCCTTTTATTATTTTTTTTTCTGCATGTGAGTACGCGAACCTTAAATGCAGTGGTTCCCAAATTTTTAACAAGTGAACCAGTGAACAAGTTTCGAAATTTTTTCGAATGATTTATTTGTATACTTTTATTTCTATTTGACAATAAATATTTATTTTATGGGGACCGGCAGTGTTAGGCATGCAGACCGGTGAAGGTTCACGGACCGCCATTTGGGGGACCACTGCTTTAAAGTACAAGGTTATATAAATTTACTAGGCAGCTACGTCACCCCATCTCACACTGCGGAAACACCACATACAACACACCTGCTCCACCACATACAACACACCTGCTCCACCACATACAACACACCTGCTCCACCACATACAACACACCTGCTCCACCACATACAACACACCTGCTCCACCACATACAACACACCTGCTCCACCACATACAACACACCTGCTCCACCACATACATTGTAGGTGAATTGAGGGATCTAGGCCTAACTTTGTGGACATACCCTTTATTGTTTATTGAAAATGGTGGATTTATAATATCCAATCCATTCACGGCCGATTTAGAATTTTCCAGAAAGTTCGATAATTTTCTAAAAAAAGCTATATCTATAGGATTTTAAAACCCATTTTAATGGGACAAACTTTAACTTTATTATTTATCTGACTGATTTTTTTTTTAGAGCCCCATATGCAATGCAAAACTAAATCGGTACAATAATGGATTGGGGACCCGACGTGGTCCCCCTTTGAACTTAAATATACTAAAGTTATAAGTTATAGGAATGCATTGAGTGTGTATAAATTTTTGTATTCGAAAAATTATTACGTAGAATTTTTTAAAACTTTTTTTCGAGGAGGATATTAATTGTAATGTAGAATGTTCAGAAAGCTTTATGTTGTTCTACGGGGATATATGAAGCTTATGGAAAGTTTAGTTTAATTCTATTAGTTTCTGTGCTTTTATGGGGATTTTCACAAAACATACACTTTATAATCCTACCGGGAACAAAATGCCACAGGGAACATTGATTGATTTTTAATTGATTTGATGTTTATATCGCGCTGGTATCCATGTCACTTTAGCATGCTCACTGCGCTCTGGTTTTCCGAAATCTATTTAAACGAAAAAGTTTTAAAATGTTTCTTAAAGGATTTTTTTATCAGTTTCAATTCAAAGATTGAGGCAAACTGTTCCATAATTTTGGCGCTATCGCTTCAAAAGAGCGCACTCCGTAAGACTTTTCTGCGTTCATCCACACTAGGAACTCTGAGTAAGTACTGTGTTAAGACCGCAGGCTCTTCACGGATACATGTTTTTAATCATTTCTTTAAGGTATTCCGGTGCGGAGCCATCTGTGCAGCTGTACGCCAGGGACAGAACTTTGTAGTTAATGCGCTCACTCACAGGAACCCAATGGAGATCTCGTAGAACTGGGGTGATGTGGTCAGATTTCTTCATCCGCGATACAATGCGTGCTGCAGTATTTTGTATCTGTTGGAGTATCTGAATTTGGTGCTGAGGTAAACCCCACAACTAACTGTTACAGTAATCTAATCTTGATTGGATTAGAGTTACCGCTACAGCATTGGTTGTTCTCCTATTGAGTTGAGGACGCAGCTGACCCAGGGCACGCAGATGGCAGAAGCATGCCTTGACCACAGAACTGGTATGGGGAATCATTGTGTATTGATCGCACCGAGAAACAGGAACCTAATGGGGAACGAAATCCGACACTAAACTGGAACCCACAGGTAACGCGATCCCACCGGTACCGGGATCCCAAAGGGATTGGGAACCCACTGGGATCGGGAACCTACCGGGATCGTGTTCCACCGGGTTCGAGATCCCATGGGGGAACGAAAGTTTAAAAAAAGTTATTATAAATGAGTTTTCATAGGAGACAAACTAATTATTTTTATATTGTCTATAGCAGTTGTTTTTACATGGCGCATAATTTCAATGTTAATGAGAAGGCTGTAGAAGTTGTTGTTTTTCCAAATGCAATCTCGGGTAACGCCGGGTAGATTGACAAGTAAATAATAAAATAAAATAAGCCAATGGTAATTGCAGAGGGGTATTTCCTTGTCAGGATGAGTTTACAATTCACAAAATTCCCATAAGTACCTTTAATCCACGGGCAGTTTTCAAGGCCCTTTTTTGTCCAGGGAAACATTCCTTTCCTAGAGTATACTTTTTTGGGGAATATTATTCTATGGTATACAAGAACTAAAAATATCGGGTTAAAAAGACTAAATTCTTTATTTAAACGTTCACACTGGATAATACATTCATTAAAATCTTCCTATAAAATCCACACTGCACTGACACTAATACGATCCTCGACACACTCTTACTAACCAGGACTTGCACTTCTCACATTACAACGACACCTCACTTGTTTTTTTGACATCGCATAACCCGACCAATCACGACTGGCCCTCGGGAAAACTATTCACCAACTCATGGTCAAAACTATTCCATACATTACCATAATCAACACTCTTACACCAGTGCATAAAAATCATGGTCCATTGTTAAATGTTCTTCACTAAAGAAAAAAATTAAATTTAAATAAAAGTTTAAGCTTTATGGTCAAATAAGTTTATACAAATTATTTATAAAAAATATTTTTCAAACACAAATGAACGTTTTAATGAAGTTGTATTTGGGAAAGGTGTTCAAAGTCATCGATATTCTAATTTCCTTACCTCAGAAGGAGGTGTCGATGACACATTTTCTGTAGCTAAACTTCCGGTATCTGGTTCCAAGGTAGCTGTGTTAGATAGTCCATTGTGCAAACGCATTATTAAGTCACACAAACGTCGTTTGCAAGAACTGATAATGTGTGTAGACTACCTACAATTTTTTTTTTTAAAAAGGGAATACAGTGAAATTGCGATATCCCTGAGGATTAGCTTACTCAACCTGGAGAGACGCACTAACTCAAAACTAAGATATGAAACACATCCACCGTAGCTGCATAAGCAAACCCATAGAAAATACACACAGCAAGAACTTAATTGCGAAATAAAAATTCTCACGGATGCCACAATCAAAAAAGAGTTTTATCAACTGAGTTATTTTTTTATATTTTCGTTCTCAAAAATATAATTAAAAAAACTAAACTGCTAATAAAACGCAGCTTTTTTCTAGAATCACCTTGGCTGGAAAAAAACATTCTTCAAATTATTCCTTTTTCAGTAAGTTAAAAATTAGCCAGTGCATTAAAATAAGTCTTGCTGGTATAAACTAAGCAAAAATACACAACAACATATAGAATTTACCTCTCTCAAAGAGATCAGAAACGTGGCTTAACTTGACTTCTGGATCACGCAGGACGTTGAGCAGACAAGGAAACCAGTTTTTATAAACTACTAAACAGTTTAAAAGACACACACATCGCCATCATGATTCCCATGATTAGTTGCTTGAGCCCTTACTTTACTCTGAATGGATCAAGCATAATCATTATAGAAAAATCTGCTGTATACATTTTTAATCCTCATATATATGTATATATTTTAAAAGGGATTAATAGAGACGAGATCTAAATAATCTAAAGGAATATTTCACTATTTTAAATGTTCCTGCTATTAAACATTATATATAAAATATACGCTTAAGAAACACAACTGAAAATGTTCCAGGTTTGGATATTGTTGTCTCCCTTAGATCTAATCCTCTTCACTGTCATGAGAATTGAATCAGTTCCATTTATAAATGTTAATTAATTAAACTTTCTGTTCCGGTTAACACAATCCGATTACATTTTCATTGAGTTAAATCATAATCAAATGTACATTTTCCATTATCTTTTAGGGTTAATATTGTTTTTACGTCTGGTTCATCTTAGCGCCCTCTCCTCCCATCCCACACCGTGAGCAGTTTTGGTGACCGCCTCGTCTGGCAGCTCCATCAGTGTGCGTGCTGTACTCACCATACTCTCGGTGAACAGCTCTTAACGTCACTGTTAGGTTGCAAGCTTTTAAAAAAGAAATACGCAACCCACAACCCAGTTTAGTGTCGATACTACCATACTCAGAAGTATTGAGAAGAAGTTTTAGGAGTAAATCCCAGTGCAAATGTTAGTGGATAAGGTGGATAACTTGATTTTTATATTGTGTCATGGATTACAAGCAGGTGTGGCCTTAATTCTGTGATAATCAACGGATGTTGTTCCTTGAAGCCAGGGATGTGTTGTTCTTGGAATAATAAAAGAAATCAAATTAAATGTGCAATGAAACATTGACAACGTTATTTGCTGCATAATTTAGGAGAACATACATATTCCAAATAACTGTATGGCAGGTTTGGATATTTTCTGGTTGACAAACCCTGACAGATCATGTGCTAAACATTATGGCGGCAATAAAATAGATTTTTTTCCCATGTTAGTAGGCCACCCTTTAAAGTACAAGGTTATAATAATTTACTGGGCCGCTACGTCACAACATCTCTTACACCACCACATACAACACCATACAAAACACTTGCTCATCAAGATACAACACTCTTGCTCCAAAACATACAACACTCTTGCTCAACAACATGCAACACCCTTGCTCCACAACATGCAACAACATCACTACCCAACATACAAAACCCTTGCTCCACCACATACAACACCCTTGCTCCACAACATGCAACACATTTGCTCCACAACATACAAAACCCTTGCTCCACAACATACAACACCCTTGCTCCACAACATACAACACCCTTTTCTAAAACATACAAAACCCTTTTTCCAGAACATACAACACTATTGCTCCAAAACATACAACACCCTTGCTCCACAACACACAACACCCTTGCTCCACAACATACAACACCCTTCTTCCACAACATACAACACCCTTGCTCCACAACATACAACACCCTTGCTCCACAACATACAACACCCTTGCTCTACAACATACAACATCCTTGCTCCACAACATGCAACACCCTTGCTCCACAACATACAACACCCTTGCTCCACAACATACAACACCCTTGCTCCACAAATTAAGAACTTAACCTATTTCTTGATACGATGTTTTGTATAACTCCGCTGTTAATATATTCAAGAACAGAGGTCATGGGTCATGTGATACGTATTGTCTAAGAGCAATAGAGACCGACCGAAAGTGATCTTATGATTTCGGCCGAAGTCAAAGCAAGGCCGAAAGTTAAAAATGACTCTCGGCCGAAACCGAAACCAAAATATTTCTATATTTTGAATTTCGTTCATGCCTACATTCTACATACATTCATGGGGTAAAGTATCAATATTTAGCCTATATTTTTTAAAAATAAAAAAAATGAGAATATTAATAAATATCTAATGAATACTTTGGCGCTTAGCATTTTAATTTAAAAGTTATTTAAATTTATTTTAAATGTTTTTTTTTTAAAGTAGTGCGGTAAGAGATCATTTGGATTGGAGTGGGGAGGGCGCGTTGCAAAATTCATGAAAAATAGACCCTTGGGTGCCCTTTGCTTTTATGCTATAATTAAAACAGAAAACCCATACCTAATACTACCCAGAGGCGTAGCGTGATGGGGACAGGGGAGGGACAGATGTTAGGGGCACCAAAAATGTGCTTTGATATTATTTTATTGATGAAAATAATGGGTTTGAGAGTTGAAGAAAAGAAAAAGGGGCGCTAAAAATGGATCTTGTCCCCGGGCGCGAATCTTGTCCCCGGGCGCCAAACACCCTCGCTACGCCACTGATACTACCTATAATAATTATTGGGGCTCTAATAGAGTCAATAATCACCTAAATATCATTTATTAAGGCCAAAAGTGTTATCACAAAGTTTCGTGGTAATCGCCATACTAATGCTTTGTGTTTTCATAAAGAGCTGGCACGATATCCCTGTATTAATATTTAGCCGAGTAACAACACATTAGTCTTTCCGGAGTGGCGACGTAATTATCTCGTCCGGCAACCAACTTCCCTCACCCCCATTTGTAGGGGAATTTTTTAAACGTGACTCTTAAAATTGTTGTTCTCAGGGGTCTCGACGGAGATTCGCAAAAGACATGTAAATTGTCGCCAAAATCATAAAAGTAAACAGGTCTGCAGTAGGCTTACTAAATATTTGTAATACGAACCCGGGATACATGCACACGCGTGTTATTTCGTCAATCACAATGTTTATGAGCGTGATAATGTTGGATTTCAAGAAATGGATGAATTGAAAAAGCATAAGTTTCCTGAATAAAAAAAAAAAATTAAAAAAAAAATAATAATGGAAATATTACCAATTCCTAGGATTATTCTGTATTATTCACCTACGACAACATTGATGAGCATGATAATGATAAATATAAATGAATATCACAAACATGGGCGCACGCATGGAGGGGGGGGGGGCAAGGGGGGCACTTGCCCCCCCCCCCGATTAATGGGATAAAAAAATTTAAGAAAAAAATAGACAAAATATTTATTGAAGAAAAAAGAAAA
>CAXITT010000264.1:502641-505141 GCA_964033795.1 Lymnaea stagnalis
CCCCCCCCCCCCCACCCCCAACCAGGCCCACCATTTTGGATAGTACACCACAAGTTGGGAAATACTGTTCTAATATATAGAACTATAAATGGCTATAAAATGTTGCTATTAAAAGTTGCTTATTAAAAGTTGCTTTCGTTCAGAAGTGATGTTTATTACCAAAGAACACACCGAAAGAGGTGAAACTGTGATTGTTTCACTTTGATGACCTTTCAGCACTTAGATCGATAGCGGGAAAAAAACTAAAAAAACGTATCATCCATTGACAGCTGACGGACGAGGGACAAAAAAATGTGGTCTGTGCATTATGATTCTATGCATCGGACACCAGATGTTACATCCAGGACGGTGAGGTCAAAGCCTATGGCTGGTTGCACAGCTAGGGTGTCGCCGAGGCAGTTCACCGGAAACAGGGTCATCATAGTCAACGATTAACTCCCCCCCTTCCAGGACAAGACTTGACATAATGTGTTACATTGGATCTCAGCTTATTTCTGATACATGGAACAGATGGTCAATCAATTAGACAATTATGGTAAGTGTAAAGCTAGTTTTTAGTTGATAAATACTGCTTTAGCTGCACCTATTTGGATCTATTGTTCCTGCTGTAAAAGTTGTAAGATAGTTATTATTCCAATTTAATTTATAAATAGATTCTAGCGTATGTCATTGCATGGACTGAGAGAGGCCATGAACAATGTTTTTGAAAGTTAGAGAATTTAGGAACACTGTCACGAATGACCAGTTCTGAGGGGGGGGGGGTTGGCGTACGGTGGGCGTAGGTACCGGACAAAAATACAATCGTCAAGAGAGTAGATGACAATGACAATGGTGTGTTGTTTTTTTTTACAGCCTTGATGAAAGTTAGAGAATTTAGGAACACTGTCACGAATGACCAGTTCTGAGGGGGGGGGGGGGTTGGCGTACGGGGGGCGTAGGTACCGGACAAAAATACAATCGTCAAGAGAGTAGATGACAATGACAATGGTGTGTTGTTTTTTTTTACAGCCTTGGAACCAAGGAGACAAACAGGTGAACTGTGTGGGGTATCATGAATGAGCTAGAGCAGGGGTCACCAAACTACGGCCCGCGTGCCGGAACCGGCCCGCGAGGCCATTTGATCCGGCCCGCCGACAGTACTTTAACTGGCTTGTAAATATTGTACAGAATGATTATCCGGCCCGCACTCGTTATTTTTTCCGTTATCCGGCCAGTTCATCGGGCCAGTTCATTCGGCCCGCCATGAAAAAGATTTGGTGACCCCTGAGTTAGAGTAAATGCGTCTCGTAGTTTGTTGGTAAATGTTGAATTGCTATGCAGTCCTTGGGCAGTGTTAAACTAAAGACCTTGAGCAGTGTTAAACTAGAGACCATGAACAGTGTTAAACTAAAGACTCTGTGCAGTGTTAAACTAAGGACCCTGTGCATTGTTAAACTCAAGGCCCTTTGCATGTTTAACTAAAGACCCTGGGCAGTGTCAAACTAAGGACCCAGTGCAGTGTTTAACTAAAGACCCTGTGCAGTGTTAAACTAAAGACCATGGGAAGTGTTAAACTAAAGTTCTTTGCAGTGTTAAACTAGATACCCTGTGTAGTTTTAAACTAAAGACTTTGTGCAGTGTTAAATTAAAGACCCTGTGCAGTGTTGAATTAGAGACCCTGAACAGTTAAACTTAAGTTCTGTGCAGTGTTAAACTAAAGTCCCTGTGCAGTGTTCAACCAAAGACCCCCTGGCAGTGTTAAACTACAGACCCTGGGCAATGTTAAACTAATTAGTTATCTGTGATAAGAAAACCTAAGCCGAATTAATGTTTATAAAAGAGATCGAATACGCGCCCGTGGTAGAGAATCAGGTTCGGAGAATGTTGTCTTTAAAGATAAGTAATTTCAATAGTCATCGAATTTCAGTGGTGTATAGTTTGAGAATCGCGAAGGCTAGATATACGCTAGATAAAAATAAGCTAAATATAAGTTAGAGGTTTGGGGACATTTGGTCAGTTGAATCGTTTTAAGTCAAGGCAGAGTTCAGCCAGCCACGTTGAAGTGGGAGACCTGGACACATACTTCTAGAGACATAAGGACACTCACCAATAAGTTACGATCAAGTGATAGAATTAGACGGATTAACAGAAAAAATGCGTTTTGTCAAGAAATAACAATACATTATATTATCATCTTTGTTACAGGAGAAGAACTTTTTTAATATTCGTGATCAACTTACACTTTATTATCATCTGTTACACGTGGAGTTGTGTGGACTTTTACGTCTTAATCCTGACCACTATCAGGTCACATTAGTTTGTGACAAGTCAGGACCGAAGTCCTCCTCTTAAAAACTGTCCTCTGACACACGCGTATTTTTGCCTTCCCTTTAGAAGTTAACGTGTAGGCCTATACCTAAAATACTTTGATATTAGTTGAAGACTAAATCTTTGAGATGTTCCTGTCTTAATAAGGCGTTTACTAATTTTAGATCTACCGGAAAGATAATAATAAAACAAA
>CAXITT010000264.1:507641-533980 GCA_964033795.1 Lymnaea stagnalis
TGCTGACATCTTTTCCCGACACAGTAGTCTGCTGACATCCTTTCCCGACACAGTAGTTTGCTGACATCTTTTCCCAACACAGTAGTGTGCTGACATATTTCCACAACACAGTAGTTTGCTTACATCATTTCCCGACACAGCAGTCTGCTGACATCTTTTCCCAACACAGTAGTTTGCTGACATCTTTTCCCGACACAGTTTCTGCTGATATCTTTTCCCGACACAGTAGCTTGTTGACATATTTCCACAACACAGTAGTTTGCTGACATCATTTCGCAACACATAGTTGTTTGCTGACATCATTCCGCGACACAATAGTTTGCTGACATCATTCCGCGACACAGTATTTTGCTGACATCATTCCGCGACACAGTATTTTGCTGACATCATTCCGCGACGCAGTAGTTTGCTGACATCATTCCGCGACACAGTATTTTGCTGACATCATTCCGCGACGCAGTAGTTTGCTGACATCATTCCGCGACACAGTAGTTTGCTGTCATCATTTGGCGACACAGTAGTTTGCTGACATCAGTTGAAATCACTTAACGTACTCCAGCGACGCAACACGACACATCTCACCAGGGACATGCAACAGGGGACGGGGGAAGTCTCTAGGGCGCCGACATCAGGAGACACTAAAAACGTCAAATAACCTTATATATATAAATATATATATATATATATATATATATATATATATATATATATATATATATATATTGGGTTCTCCCACAACATATATCATTTATTGACGAAACAGGGGATGGTGGTACTTTCAGGCTTTTCGCCCCGGGCGCAGCGTTTCCCTCCCACGGCACTGTACATGATGAATATCTTTTATTTGTATTAAGCTAATATATGTTGTTTTTTAATTTGAAACATAAGGTTTTAACTGATTCACCACTCTGTATGTTCAATAATGCTTCATGATATGTCAAGCCAAACAGCAGAGACGTTTTTTGTCAATGCGACAGCTGACAGGAACTTTACAGACGATGTTAGCAGAATAAACAGAACAGTGGCGCCGAACTTTCTCTCCGGGGCGCGGGGAACAGCGTGGTGAAAATGATCGACGCGATAAAGATGTCTTTTTAGGACTCGTGGAAGTTTGTCAAAACAAAATTTAAAAGTTTAATAAGTCAACTTTAAAAAAGACAATACCCATGTGATGTCATGTGATGACATGTGTAGTCGGTCATGGGTTACCGATTACAACAAAGCGGAAATAATCTGGCTTTCAGATAATGAATTTCTGTAAAATTTCGAAAATTGCATGACAAGTTATAATATCCCCATTCTTCTCGTTCTTGAGTCGGAAATAAATTGAAGCGTGGTTTGTGTACAAACATAATCAAGACTACTCTAATCATTGCCTGAAACCAACAAGAAGCCATGATAAACCGTTTATCATTTGACTTTCAAGGAAATGTTTAAAAAAAAATGTTTCTGGCTCTATAATTAATTCAGTGGAGACCCAAATAGGTAGGTGCATTTTGATGGTGGTTGGGGGGTATTTGGGGGTCCACACAAGCTTTTAAAACACGACAGTACATGAATTAACGGCCATTAATTGGATGATATTTGCTTTGTATCCTGGCACCCACACAACGTATGTTCGAAGTGCACGCTTCTGCCACTGGACTTTCATTACAGAATCACGTGTGATGCTGAGACACTCCTCATGGAACGCTAGCTTAGCTTGATTGCTACTCATGGACCGGTAGCTTAGCCTACTTGCTACTCATGGAACGCTAGCTTAGCCTACTTGCTACTCATGGAACGCTAGCTTAGCCTACTTGCTACTCATGGAGCGGTAGCTTAGCCTAGTTTCACAACTTGCTACTCATGGACCGGTAGCCTAGCCTAGTTTCACAACTTGCTACTCATGGGCCGGTAGCCTAGCCTAGTTTCACAACTTGTTACTCATGGACCGGTAGCTTAGCCTAGTTTCACAACTTGCTACTCATGGACCGGTAGCTTAGCCTAGTTTCACAACTTGCTACTCATGGACCGGTAGCTTAGCCTAGTTTCACAACTTGCTACTCATGGACCGGTAGCTTAGCCTAGTTTCACAACTTGCTAGACGATGTAACTCCCTGACCCTTAAGGCTTTGCGGGGCTGTGTTGGTGAGAATACTTTCTTGCGGTTTTATGGGGCATGTCCTGCTGGTTAAGAATAATCCTTGGCAAGATTGTTCAGTTTTCGAGCTTTTTATCTATTGGCCTGGCAGTTGGCGACTAATAACTTATGGGGTTTCCTTTCTCTTGTCAGACCTTGGCAACCGATACGCAAATTGTAGTATGTCGTGTAGTTTAGATGTTTTCTAACAATTGAAAAATTCTCAATTTTACGTCTACTCAAGGGATTAAATTACGCCCGATACGACAATTCCACGGCAGTACGTTTGGTGCCCCTGAAGTGACCCAGAAGTGATCCAGAAGTGACCTAGAAGTGCCAAACAGGGAGGAAATGAATAATTTATATTTCCAGCATCCGATTTATTGTCAATGAGTAACAGTAACAAAACCAATATTTTGATTTAATTTAAACTGTGTCATCACGGGCTGGTGAAAACGTCATTCCCCATCTCCTAGACCCCGTAAACGAGTTGATTCGACTTGTACTTTACCGATGTTGATGAAGATCTGATGAGACAGAGTTAACAGGTGTATGTAACTTATTGCGAGAGAAAAGATAAGCAAATCAAATCTTGTCTCGATTGTAGACAGTGCAACGTGAAAAAAAAACAGAATTAATATCCATTCATAAAAAGAAACATTGACCTTCTTTGACTCATGTTTGCGTTGACCGGCAACGTAAGCAGCAACAAAAAAAAAACCGGCGATGGTCCGCAGACCACCAGTTTGAGAATCACTGTTGTAGAGTACAACCTAATTAGAAAATCTTGATGCTCTTTACTCGTCATTTAAAGCATACTGCATTAGACAGAAATAATTGATGGATGTTGGATGTCCACGATTTTCTTTCCTTCTCGGCTTTGCTTAAAATACACAATTACTTTAAATGTTGTAGCCCCCTTTCACAACATTAAATTATAATCACCACATTTGAGTTGCACTCTTGAAAACAGTATCCAATTATTTTTTAAGCTTAGCAACAAAGTATTCATAAGATAATCTGTTCAATGAAATATAATTATTAAAATCGTTGACCAAAATATAAAAAAAAACCCATTAGCATTAAAACATATTTAAGAAAAAGTAAGCCTTAGTCACTAAGGTAATATAAATGTAAGCCTTACTTCGTTTTAAGATTTGTAATACAAATGTAAGCCTGACTTGGTTTTAAGAATTTGTAATACAAATGTAAGCCTTATTTTTTTTAAAAAGAATTTGTAATTCAATAAATGTAAGCCTTACTTTGTTTTAAGAATTTGTAATACAAATGTAAGCCTTAATTAGTTTTAAGAATTTGTAATGCAAATGTAAGCCTTATTTTGTTTTAAGAATTTGTAATACAAATGTAAGCCTTATTTTGTTTTAAGAATTTGTAATACAAATGTAAGCCTTATTTTGTTTTAAGAATTTGTAATACAAATCTAAGCCTTATTTTGTTTTAAGAAATTGTCATATTTTAAAATAAGGACCTCAACGAAAAGCGCACAATTTTGTTGTTGATTTAATTATGTAATCATGTCAATTTGAAAACAAAAATATCACTAAATTTTCTGAAAAGGACAATGAATGTAACCCTATGTCATTACAGTAATTAAGATGTATTATATTTTTGTGAAAACGTTGATTGAAATGACCTCTTGAACTCATGTCTCTAAACAGCGCAAACTTTAAAGATCAGTCCATGATTCATTTCGTCACTAATGCTCGACCAACTGAAACATTATCATCAATTAGACAAGTGAGACAAAAATCTGTTTTAAGGAAAAACTACTGGGATGAAGTTTATGAAAATTATTATTGATCTGAAATACATAGGATAGCATGGATACTGTTTGTGGATGGGGGGGGGAGGTAATGGAAGTGGCGTGAGGATGGATGGCTAAATTGGAGATGGCAGGAAGGGAGGACAGGGGGGAGTCGTCGGTGATGGGTGGACGTGGACAAACAACGCAGTTAAGTGGTGCGGATGGAAGGAGAAACTAATGAATGGACAGCCAAGGACATTCATGTGAAGTAAAAATTTTAAAGGTGGCCTGGGACCATGCTGTGTCCACAAATTAAGAATAAAATTTTTATTCAGTTTAAAATTAACATTTTTAATGTATTCATTGATTGTGATGCAATTATCAACATATGAAACTAATCTGATATGTTTAAACAACAAGTACGTCCCGAGTAAACAACACATCAAAGTCATTGTAGCAACAATGCCAACAACACAGGTCAGCAACAGTAAACACACATGAACAAAACATAGCAAGTAAACTTAGAAAATGCAGGAAGAGTCCTGGACACGGAAGGCCAAGGCATGCAGTTGAACATGCTACTTTAGTGGCACATTCTACTATTGGTGCGCATCCTACTATAGATGCATATCCTACTATAGTTGCACATCCTACTGTAGTTTCACACCTACTAATGTTGCACACCCTACAAAAGTTGCACTCCCTACTGTAGTTGCACATCAGGGCTACAAGGCATTAGAAACACTATTATCTTTAGTTCGCCACAACTTCACTTCACACATTAGCTACACTTGGGAGGTACAGTTTAATTAATGTGCGGCCCGCCAGCACCCACTTTGCGGCCCGCGAAGTAACGAAGTATTCTTTATTCTTATTATTTTCTTAAAAGCTTTCTCCTCCGGTCCTATTTTCTTTCGGCCCGCACAAGTCCTGTCCTATTTTCTTCTGGTCCGCACAAGTTTTTCATAAAGTATTACAGCCCACCTTACATTTTGAGTAGTACAGGCCTGATCTAATGGTATATTGAGAACCATTGTTTGAGATGGTGAACTCTTTTGTTTTAAATTTGCTTAAAATAGCAGAAATGGTGTATCAAAATTTGTTAGTTTATCATTACAATATAATGATTTTAAAAAAAAAGTTTATTGGAATCTGATTGATAAATTAAGGCGAGAGTCACTTGTGTGATATAAGAATGCTTAGATTTGTTGAAAAAATTTAAAACTTTAACAAATCTGTAATTTGCTCAAACTCCTATTTTCCGTAGCACCCAAACCTTCTACGTTAAAATTACATTTTCACTCTTCCATCTCCATGCACCAACCCTTTCTTCAGACACTTTTCCTCACTGCTCTCCCCCCAACGTCCCCATCGCTAGCCAATCAGACCCATTCCCTAATTTTCCTTTCCCTCCCAACCAGTGCTCCACTAATCCCCATGCTTTCCCTACGTATCCCACTCTCTACCCACTGATGCCCAACCTTTTTCCATTATCCACACCCTCTCCTCACTTATCCCTACCCTACCCTCTCCTCACTTATCCCTACCGTCTACCTCACTTATTCCACCCTATCCCCCACTATCCCCCACTTATCCCCACCCTCTCCCCCACTTATCTCCACTGTCTCACTATCATCCCTTCCTGCCAACCACTTATCTCCCTGTCCCCCACTTATCCCTCTGCCCCCAACTCATCCCCATTTCTCCCACATACTATGTACCGTCTCCATTTACCCTTAATTGTGGTCCTAATTAAATTAATTTATTGATACTATAACAAATCTGTGATCCCCCTAATCTCCTATTGTGCCCAGCACCCACGACTTGTGAAAGATGAATTAATTTTCTTTTAATTAAGTTTGATTTGATTTTGTATTTATTTAAAGGTCGGGGGAAACAGGAAGAAAATACAAAAAAAATAAAAAATAAACAAAGTTAGTAACCAAAAAATTATTATAGCAAACCGAAAGTAGAATTTTTTTCATTCGTCTAGGACAGTGATCGGCAAATCGCTGCTGACGAGCCGCATGCGGCTCTTTAGCGACCTGAGTGCGGCTCGGCCAGAAATCTGTTTTGGCTAAAAAATTATGGTTCTTGACAGGTTCTTGAAAAGAAATTTGGCTCTCAAAATTTTTTAAATCGCCCTGCTGCTGATTTTTGGCACTTTTGACTCATGAGTTTGCCGACCACTGGTTTAGGACATTAAATTGAACACCCTTGTTGAGCTATCTAACCAATTATTACATTCTGAAAAATACATCTTACTCACTTCACTTGATACAAAACTTCCTCATTTGCCACAAAACACATGTAACTGAAGGCAAGCATAAATAAAAATAATTAACCTGTATGCAGCGATACAGACACACTCTACAGATTTAGAGGACACGTTGTACAGAAAGGTTGGGCAAAAGAAATGTCTCAATATAGAAGATCAAACTCAGCAAAATCAGTGAACAAATAAGATTTTTTTTAAAAATTGAAAATAACCCGACAAGTTAAAAACAATACCAGTTCACCTTTGCAATAGATTAAAAGAAACAAGTTTTCAACAGAAAAGGAAGTAACAACACCACAAAAAAACAACAAGTTTTCAACAGACAAGGAAGTAGCAACACCACAAAAAAACCAACAAGTTTTCAACAGACAAGGAAGTAACAACACCAAAAAAACAAAAAAAACAACCAACAACTGCACACAAAAACAACAGTAAAACACAACAGGTAGCGAAAAGGAAATCAACAATGAAACAGCTATTTAACTTTACACACTATGATACTGAATGTATAAGGCACCTACAGATGACAGTCTCCCTTGGTAGAGTTTTAACAAATCTTTTAACAGTCACAGTGATATGGTTTCAACATATACATTCAAAAGTCTCATTGACAGTGTTTCAACAGAAATGCCCCTACAGTGTTTCATTCAGCTTTCTCAGAAAGACAAATGATATCTTGACGAGCGTTAATTATCCGAACTAATTGAGACCGGGGCTGTTTCGAGTTAATGTTTTTTGTTGTTGTTTTTTTGTATAGCCGAATACTTCCAAGAAATGTTGCACTAAAGAAGAAACACAATATTGTCTCCTAACATTATTCTCCTAAATATTATGATGCTTTACTGCACGGATTCGTAACATTTCTAGATTGAGGCCCACTTTAACACTTTATTATGCTCCATGGTCGCTTTCCAGGCTATCAACATTTTTTGAACATGCCATTCTTTTTATTCCCGAAGTCCTTTTGTCAAGTTTTCGTGAACACAAAAATATGCTGTGACCCCATTTGAGTAATACAACTTTAATATACATTGTATTAGCCAATCTGCGCAAATGAATGAGGGCCAGCTGATTAATGTGAAAAGCCTTTGAAGACTTGAATTTGTTTCGCTAAAGAAAGTTTATTCCGTAAAACGGATGTTTTGCGCTATGAATGAAATCCGATGTCAATATCAGCTAATATTCTGTGATATCAATTAATTCGTACATTTACAGATCGCATTATCTCAGTCTGGTTCCTACGTGTGCAATAGTTAGCTAGATTTAACAGGGATTGAGCAACAGGTGTCGGATTTGTTTTAAAGTGTGTGTAGATGTCTTGCGTACGATTATAATCTCTCGTGTCCAGTGGAAAGATTAAGTCAAAACGACCGGAAATGGGCATGGATGCAGTGGATGACCAAGATGTTCTATGTGCCTCATCTTGCTCTACGCAATCCACGGTGCAAATCAATTCTTAATGAGTATATCTGATAGCAACAGCTACTAATACAACAAACACTTATCGGTTTGTTGCAAGATATGAATTTATTTAACAACAATTTCCTAACTATAGTTGTTATATAATGATACAAAATAGAATGAGTCTTTTCGAAAAAAAACACGTGTTTGAAAACTCGACTCTCTGCTTCAGTGTTGTCCAACGCGTGGCCCCTTCAGTGTTGTCCAACGCGTGGCCAGGTGTTCAGTGGCCCACCTGAGTTTGGGGTCAGTTTTTTTTAACAATAAAATAAACGTGTTAGATGAAAACATAATCAAACGACATTCAGTGATTCAGTAATGTCGGGAAATCACGCGAGAGCAAGGGAGAAGTGGCGGCATTTGGACAGAAAGAAGGGGGGGGGCGGCAAACGATGTCGGATGCTTCACGGGTTGCAGTAATACACCCTGAGCGCGTCAGCAGATCAACAATGTGGGAGCAAATAGGGGCGACATGAAATCAGATACACTATACGTCTTCTCCTTGCTGCTGACTCGACCGGCCCAGGGTTTGGGGGAGAGGATGTCGTGTTGTACGCCATAATTACTAACGGCTTAAAAGGAAATATAATTTGGGAAACGCCAAGTACGTTAACTTGATGTGTAGCTAGCTGCTCATTGTAAAAATGTCCATGCTCACCAAAGGGACTGGTTAAGTTGAACTAGACAGGTGAGCAACACGTGTTAAAGCGACAGGGCTTAGGGTACGATAATAATAAGACATGAGTTAACAAGATGAGTTCTTGTGTTATGGAGGTGCTGCGAAGGATTGCTGGGGAATATGAACCAGCAGAAACGAACCAGACAGTATATTTTCCAGGTGGGGGCAGTACGTCCATCCTGTATTTTTAGACGAAATCAGACCAGTGCCTGGTACTCAGTGATCGGAGTGTGATCCATTCCGGTAGTAGAACGCAGGATAAGAGCTGTGTGTGTTGTTAGTGCAGTTCTGTCGGGGAGAAATTCTGAGAGACAGTGCGGACGATTCTTGAAGAAATTTTTATTTCTAAATTCAACAACCCCTGAAAAGTTGTTCGTAATAAATCCTTCCAGTCTTGCATGGCATGAATCACGTGATATCACTGACACAATGACGGTTAGATCTGATGGCGCATGGATTTCAATAAGAATTATTGGCACTACTTCCATTGAAAAATACAACCCGTAATATGAGGCACTGAAGGAATTAAAGAATAGTGTTGATTTGAACTTTAAAAAAAAACTTATTTCGGTTACAACAGATGGCGTTCCAGCAATGGTGTGAAGGAGAGTTGGCCTGATTGGTACTTTAATCAATGACAACGATTTTCTAGACATTCAAACGTTTTATTGAATGATTCCCCCGCAATCTCTTTGCTCAAAGCTGAAAGATGATGCACTGCAAACTGTAATGGATAGTGTAGGAATAATTGTGAATTTCATTCGAGCTGATCCATTAAATCACCGGCAGTTTAAGACTTTGGTAAAAAATATAAAATACGATGCTTGGAAGCACCTCCGCATGGGAAGCTGGATTCTCTGTAAAGACCAACATCATGTCCAAGAACGAGACGCTTTGACTGACAAATAAACAGAAGCCCTAATAAGGGCAGGAGTTACTGAATACCAGGCCGCAAATTAAGAAGATTGCACGTTAACATCAAAGCCAAATCTGAAATTAAATGTGCTACATATTTATTCGTTGAGATGTTACTGCTAACAGATATCTGACACTTTATTTTAATTATATTGATGGGATGTTACTGCTAACAGATATCTGGCACTGTATTTTAATTATACTGATGAGATGATACGACTAACTGATATATGAGGCTTTTATTTTAATTATATCGATGATATGAAACTGCTGACTGATGTATGGCGATTTATATATAAGGTAAGAAGTGTTAATAAATTGAATTCTTTTCTAAAATGTAATAAAAATGAAAGTGTTTTTTTTTTTTTGAAGTCGTGTGCAAACCTCGGCGTCACGAAAAAAAATATGGCCCTCTGAGTCAAAAAGGTTGGATATCACTGATCTACTGCATAACGTTTTACATACTAAAGTGTGTCCAGGTCACAAGGACAACGGAACTTTAAAAGACACAGACTTTACCCGAATTGGCGAAATCTCAAACAAAACAAAGGGAGACTAAACTCTTTAACAACGATTTACCACCCGCAAGCGTGCTTTTAACTTTTCCCCAGTGATCAGGAGTCGGGAAGTTGGCGTAGGAATCAAAACAATGAAGCCTTCGTCGGGCGATTTATTTGATGGCGGGTGAAAATAACCGCTACTCAACGCATCGGATCTCGTGCCTCGTGCCCATTTGGTCTTGTCGGAGTCATCACAGGGGGCGACACCGCAGGTCAGCGGAGCTATGGCAGTCAAAGATGTCCATCGTTTTGACGGGCCACCATCCGGAATAGATGAGATCTATGCACTCCAAGTGTCTGGATGGTAGTTTAATCATTGTCGAGCATAGCTGGGTGCAGAAACCTTCCATCTCCTGCCCTCAGTGGAAACTTTCCATCTCCTTTCCTCAGTGGAAACCTTCCATCTCCTTCCCCAAGTGCAAACCTTCCATCTCCTGTTCTCAGTGGAAACTTTCCATCTCCTGCCCTCAGTGGAAACTTTCCATCTCCTGCCCTCAGTGGAAACCTTCCATCTGCTGGCCTCAGTGGAAATCTTCCATCTCTTGCCCTCAGTGGAAATCTTCCATCTCCTACTCTCAGTGGAAACCTACCATCTCATTTACTTAATGGCACTTTGCCGCCACCTTATCTTAGTGGTACCTTGCCACCACCCTATCTTAGTGGCATCCTGCCACCACCACCCTATCTTAGAGGCACCCTGCCACCACCTTACCTTTCTGGCACCCTGCCACCAGCTTACCTTAGTGCCGCCCTGCCATCTCCTTTTCCTTTTCCTGGAACCCTTCCTTCATATAATTAAAGTTCACACAATAGTGTATGGCCGGCTTTGTTTGTCCGTAAAATATCAATATTACCCTTGTTCTAAGACGGTCTGTGTTTTTAGCCAGGATCCAGTGCTGTCATCGACCACATGGTTACATTTGTCCCGTACTCGCCAGGAGCCGAGCTGAGTGGAGATGAAGATAACTAGTGATATTCAACACAAAACAAAAAATTGTAACGCTGACCTCGACCCCAAGCTGAGCTAAGGTTGCAATCACATTACATTCTAAAGCTACATTCACATTAAATAAATATTTCATCGGATTTTTAGACTGACATACGAGAACAATTTTTTTGTGGAGTAATTCGTCCGACTTTGTGTTCACATTGTAACTGATGACATCTGATTTAATTAGCCATCTTAATTGTTGATCACGACGACAGCCTTGACATTGTTGCTTAGTGACCAGTGCTGAGCGATAGTCCAACTGAAATATGGTCGAAAAATATAAACGAATTAACATTTAGTGTCTACCTATTATTTATCCTACAAATCGCAGCTACTAATTGTATCTGAAAATGCAATTAATAACAAATGTTTCTCAGATGAAACTCTGAAATGAACACTCGAATCGAATATCGCCATCGTTTGTTTTTTTTTCTTTCAGAAGCTCCAGTCGGATAATTCCGCCGAACAAAGCAGTACGAAAGCACATTTATTTGACCTCAATTCGTTGGTATACGCCCGCGCAGTACAGGCTGTGACCCAAACTGACTTGGCCACTGCGAGCATCTTCACATTGAGCCTTTTCTTCCACCCGGTTTATTCTCGCACGTCCGTCTGAATTTTCTGTGAAAAACGGATCCGATGTGATTGCAACCTTTAGAGTTGTCCACAATCGGATACCACACCTCCCCACTGTGCACACTAAAGATTTCTCCATTGTCCTAGATTGTTTTCTTTCTTGCAAAGTTGACAGCAAGCCAGAGACGACATTTATACATTGATATTTCTCTCCTCCAGGCGGTGGCAGGACGCAATTTAATATTTATCTTTTTCATTATGACTTGAAAACATGAGCAACAATTTATTTTTTCTGAACATTGTTAAATCTTTCAAAGCGTTTTATCGGACAGATTAGCATGTAAAATACTTACATCGGTGTAAGGATATTAAGAAAATTATGGCTTGGAGGCGGTTAGGGTGTATCTAGGGCGATTACTTTGTACCGTAATATTTAGTTTATAGTTACATTTTATTTTTAAAACTGTTTATTTTTAAAAATCATGAATGTTTTTTTTTTACATTTCTTGACCTATTTACGCAAATACTCATACGACGACATTTATATGATGAAACCAGATCCTCACTGTCATTGACAACCACGTGATCAGAACGCCGAAATCGAACAGCAGCGTCGCTTTTTCAATACCACAATGGCACAATTAAGTTTCGCTTCAGTTGTTTTTATGGGAATCAATATAGATCTGTGCAGTGCTACCAACACCAATGCTCATATCATTCAATATTTCCCCATTGACCAACTGTGAAGAAATACTTTGCGTTATAACTGCGTGTTTGTTTCATTCCCCACAGAATGGTTGCTGGCCTGGAGGAGAGCGAGCACTTCAAGATGTTTTACTCGTACGAAGACAAGGTGCTGGAGCAGTTGCTGGGGGCCACCAGCAAGTGTTTGGGTGAGCACACACACACACTCAAACACTCACATCACACACGCATGGAAAGAAACACACACTCACTCACACACCTACACACCAGCACTCATATCTCTTAGTTTTTCCCGTAAGAAATATTTAAACAAAAAGACATCAAGAGAGCAGAATTTTTTTGCTGCCTTTGTATGACATTAAAATTGTAAAAACACAGACAATTGAGTTATAAAACACAGACAATACAGCTATCAAAACACAGACAATAAAGTCACGTGTCCACCAGTTATCATTTAACATTTCGTTTTGAAAAGATGTCTCACTGTTTCAAATGAATTATTGAAAAACTCCAGAGCGTTATTAATTAACCTTGGCCACATATCTCCAAAGGGAGAAATTGATTGTGGACTTCAAGGTAAACAATGAGCACTGTCATGGAAGTGAAATATTTATTAGAGAGTAAAGACATTGAAAGAGATGCACGCCAAAGGTTGAAAGGGTTGCCCACAAAGGGTTGAAAGAGTTGCAAAGAAAGGGTTGTTCATTTTGACAAGAAATCTTTCCGTTTTTTTGTTGTTTTTTTTTCAAACGCTCAACAAAGAAATATTCATGGCACCATTATGATTTAAAGAAAAAACTAACTTTTAAAGGCCAGCACATTGATGTTATCATTTCTCCATTTCAAGATACAATTATAAAGCAATTTCAAACTCAATTCAAAACAGCCGTTATCAATATGTCTCTGCATCGTGCATTACACGGCTTCATCTTCTATTCAAGTCGAGTGAGAACTTAATTTCAATGAAATAGACCAGCACCCTTTAGTCTTCCCCAAAAGGCACGAGGAAGAGATCATTCCGCCCTAATCCGTTCCTGGGTACGCTAATGATTTTTTATAGCTTAAGCTAAAAGAGCAAACACACTTTTCAGGGAACAAGGGACACATGCGATGTTGGTCATCCAGTATGGATTTCATGGGTATCTTTGTTAAGTAACATTTCCTTAGCTTAATTGGTTGATGGCAAAGTTCGGTCTTCCTGTATCCTGATTGTTTGGGAAAGAAACAATTTAAATTAGTGGATCTTGCTGGTGGATTTAATTGTGTTGTTTCAAATTGAATTGAATTGAAAAAAGAAGAATATTGTAAACATTGTATGACACGATGTAAGACATAAATGATATAAATAAAGATTGTTTTGATGAAAATGATAATGAGATAGAGTCACTACTTTACGATAAACGTCGGAAGCTGAGATCCCATCAGTAAAGCCGTACGTTAAGAAATATGCACTCAGCAAATTAAAACAGAAAGTAAAAAAGGAACTTCGTGAAATTCAGGATTCATGGCCCAGTGGGAAAGCTGATGAAATTTCAGGGCTATACCGACAGACATGATTCCAAAATTGATACCAAACGTTTCTGCGATGTCAGTAGACCAAGATTCTCAAGCTGCTTGTTCATCCTTAGCAAAGATGGAACTCAGCTACTGACTGACGAGAGTCAGATTTTAGAAAGAAGGGCCAAGCACTTTTGTAAGTCCTGAACTGTCCGACTCCTACAAAAGATAATGCCACTGCTCGATTACTACAGGTGGAGGGAGATCAACCAAGAGCTAGAAAATAGTCCCAATCAAGTTGAAATCAGGAGGGCATTCCAGCAACTCTCCAAAAAAAAGCCCCATGACAAGTGTCGGGAGGGCATTCCAGCAACTCTCCTCAAATAAAGCCCCACGACAAGATGCAATCCCTGTTTAAATCTACAAAGTAGGAGGCCCCGTCCTGAAAAAAAATCTGACTTAGCTATTTGAGTAGATATGGACTGATGGTACTGTCCCTCTGCTATTTTAGGATGCAAATATAATATCATTATATAAGAGCAAGGACAGTCGCCAAACCTATGACCGAGGTATTCTCTCCTTTCCACAGATGGGAAGATTTGGGGCAAATTCAAACTTAATCTTTTACAACGACACTTTGAACAGGGACTACTTCCTGAAAGCCATCGTGAATACCGTTCACAGCCGACATATTTTCAATAGTAGAACAAGGTATGCGGTAGCTTGAATCGAAAGACATGACAAAAAGATTCGAAAGTCAGCGAGACGTGTACAGTGTGCAGCAGACATGCTAGACGGTTAAACCATCTGCACCTACGCCACCTACATAAACCTCTTGGCATAAGGTGGCAGTACTGAGTCCCTGATACAGAGGTCCTACAACGGGCTTATTTTATCAGCATCCACACGCTCCTACAGAAAGGGCAAGTTAGATGGCATGTCGTAAGAATGCCAGCTAGCAGACATCCCAACCGACTAATGTTTGGTGAACTCTCCAGTAGGAAACGCTAAGCTCTGCTGAGTTTGGGGGGGGGGGGGCAGCGCTTCAAGGACTGTCTTAAGTCTAAAGCTTCACCCAAGATCATGGATGTTGACTTTGATTTGTGGGAGACACATGCTATGGATCGTACTCCAGTAGGAAACGCTAAGCTCTGCTGAGTTTGGGGGGGGGGGGGCAGCGCTTCAAGGACTGTCTTAAGTCTAAAGCTTCACTCAAGATCATGGATGTTGACTTTGATTTGTGGGAGACACATGCTATGGATCGTACATACTGGCGTGACAGACTCACTGTCGGAACGCAATCCTCACTGACTCCCAAAGAAAGTCCACGACAATGAAAACAAAATAGGCTCAAACCCTACTAGGATCCAAAACAACGTGTTTCCCACGTGTGGGAAAGCTTTTCATGCACAACTAGGACTAGCAGGTCACATGCGTACTCACCGTGTAATACAGCCTTGGTCATCTTCGCATGGCAAGGTCAAGCAACATGTATGATGTATGACATGTATGATGTATGACATATTGGCATTGCTGTCATTTGACGATATTTTTCAAATCACAGTAAAGCTTATTGAATATTTTTTTTTTAGGAATGACAATAAATATAACAATCTGAACAAGTGCACGGATGTGAACAAATACAAAGATGTGAAGAAATACCAGGATGTGAACAAATACAAGGATGTGAACAAATACCAGGATGTGAACAAATACCAGGATGTGAACAACACCGACTCAGATTTGATGCCGGCTTTCCACACAGGCCATACACTTCACCTTCTGGCTGTCCTTGACAGGGCAGCTGGAAAATCCTACAATATCTTCACAAACGAGATGATGTAAATTTTTAATGCTTTTCGCCCACCCAACGCTGCTACTTAGTATGTTAAAGATGGGGTCCGAAAGTTCCAGCAATCTTAACCAATCGGCTCTGTGAAGAACACAGCTGTTTGAGTCTAGGCCGGAAGTAATTTTCAAATTCTTTGACCCCGCCCCTCGTGGAATGGGCGAGAATGAGAGTAACAGTCAGACACGTTTTTGTCGTTACTGTCTCACCGCCTGCTCTTGAGTCTGGGGAGCGGAGCTCAGAGGACAACCGACAATGTGTTTTTTTTATTTCAAGCGGGTTGTTGAGGAC
This sequence comes from Lymnaea stagnalis, assembly GCA_964033795.1. NCBI lineage: Eukaryota > Metazoa > Mollusca > Gastropoda > Lymnaeidae > Lymnaea > Lymnaea stagnalis. The sequence continues at coordinate 523,331 of CAXITT010000264.1, forward strand.
GAAATTTCTTTCAAAGAAGATGATGGATTTTAAGGCTCGCGGTGAGTACCACGAGATGAGAGCACCACGCAGTGTAATTTTACATTAAAATGAATGTAAAGATTAATGTAACCATTGCCAGCCTTCATCTTCACTGAGTAGCAGATTAAAACATGGCCACCTTTATAGACTAAGACTTACTGCATAGAAAGGACATACCAGGAACCTACTGCTGAAAACATCATATACAATAAAAAAAAATATCCACAAACCCATAGATAACATCACCAGACAATCGCTAACTTGGAATACACAGGGAAAAGGGAAGAGAGGAAGTCCTAAAAATACATGGAGACGCGAGCTAGAGGCAGACACTCAAAGTTTAGGATACACATGGAAGCAACGGGAAAGGAAAGCACAAGTCCGAGATGAATTTTCAGACGGGGTAAAAGGCATAATTAAGCAAGTACTATTACAGATATGACACATTGTTTTGCCACATGAGAAGAGATGTGGCTGACTCGACTTTGAGCTTCACGCACACTGCTCCACATAGTCCATCGTCCTAATCTTTACCAAATGCCCGGCGATCGACTTTAATGACGGGGGAGATGGAGGCAGGACCAACGTTCATTCGATACTGCACGGGTCAGCCCTAATGATGAGGCAAATGAACCACTTAATTGAAAGGCCGACGACCATTACAAAAAAAAAAAAAAATGTCTGCACGAGTACAACTGGCGCATCTGGCGGAGGAGGAAAATCAAGAGAAATGACGCCAAAAAAAACAACACAAAAAACAAACACAAACAACAAACATTATTTAAAAAGCTATCCAAGTCCGATGCATATTCTTGCATTATTTTGAATTTAATGACGGGGGAGATGGAGGCAGGCCCAACGTTCATTCGATACGGAACGGGTCAGCCCTAATGATGAGGCAAATGAACCACTTAATTGAAAGGCCGACGACCATTAAAAAAAAAAAAAAAAATGTCTGCACGAGTACAACTGGCGCATCTGGCGGTGGAGGAAAATCAAGAGAAATGACGCCAAAAAAAACAACACAAAAAACAAACACAAACAACAAACATTATTTAAAAAGCTATCCAAGTCCGATGCATATTCTTGCATTATTTTGAAATAAAATCACCATTGATGGTATTAGCCCCATTGGTAGCCCACCTCTAACGTACGTTTGGCTCTTGCCATTGCACTCGGTGTAGGTCTCGTGCGACTTGCGGCCTAGAAAAGGACATGCGCAGTGTAGGTAGAGGATACCTCGCCATATCATTTCGATCGAGTTGTGAAAATGGCGAAGTCTCTTCATTGTTGGCCACAGTTTGCAATGAGTGACGGACGGAAGGAGGTCGACTTATTAATAGATTTTATTCGACGTGTTGTTTAAACGCGTTCATTGCTTTGTTTGTTGCTCTTGGCTTCTGTAAAACAAAAACACAAAATTGGTTTTATTGCTGGCTCGCATGGCAGTTGTGCTTTAGGCACGGGCACGCAGGCCACCACGTGATATGCGCCATCCAATGACGACACGGCAAGCCCCCCCTGCCACTTAAACAAAAAAAAAAACAAAAAAAAAAACCAACCCGAGGACCGCATTAACTATCAAACAGCAGTTTGGAGGCCGAACACACTCGAAGTCCAAATAAAAAAGAATCAAAACATGGATGTTGTTTTTAATTATTAATTTATTATTATTTCATTCAGTTATTATTTAATAACACATTGATACACGACACATGTACACCTGTATTAGTGGGAATGGTCAAATAGTTTCCTGGATGCCAAAATAGCAGTGATTAGCAGGCATTTCTGGATTTAGATTTGATTTCCCTAACATCAACAGTGACCTGAGATTATCATCGGACAAATTTGTTCTCAAATTGTTCTTCACGTATTTCGTTCTTGAAAATGTTTATTCACACAGGCATGTTGTTCCAAAGTTTGAAAAGCACACTGATAAAAATGTTTTGAAATTAGGAAAGTCTTCCTTGGGGAAAAATTAGTTAAAAACCCACTGGTCCTTCTTTTAACTTGTCCCTAAGGAGGTCATTTGCTTGCAACTCAATGACCTCCAGCTGCAGTTTATCTGGGCGACTGGTCACATCTGCTTCAAATGGGTTTTGAAAAAGCCTCACTTCTTCTGCCATTAAATCTAAGTCAGAAAGCCGCTGCTGAAACTGCAGCTGGGGGTCTTTGGTGATCTCGAATGCAAATGACGTGGGGAACTCAGCTGTTGCTTCAGCCATGAAGACCGTCCACTGCTGAAAGTGCGTCAAGTTGTTAGCCTGTACTTGTTCCAAAAACAAGACGAGTTTGGATCTCAAGGCCTTTAGGCTGGTGTATAGATAAGAAACTAGAATTTCCCCTCCTTGTAGTTTTAGGTTCAGACAATTTAAATGACTAATTATGTATGCAGCTAAGGCCAATTTCCATACCCACTGGCTTGCCTTTACTTTCCAGGAAGTGACCTATTTCCTTTCTTAACTTAAATACTCTGCTCATAACTTTCTCACAACTTAGCCATCTTATTGCTCCGTAATATGGTACTATACAAGAACTATACAATTGTTTCCGCCCTTATTCGCTGGAGTGTGCTTCTGCTGTTCAGGCTGTCGAGGACTGCTGTCTTGCTGTGAAAGAATGGATGTCATCAAACAGACTAAAATTAAATGACGATAAGTCTGAGACAATTATTTGTGGTTCGGAGGCCAATCTTCGGAAGGTTTCCATCGCATCAATAAAAGTTGGCGAATCTGAGATCCCGTTGTCCTCCACTGTCAGAGACCTTGGCTTTTTTATTGACAGTAAACTTAGCATGATTCCCCATATCAGCTCAGTCGTCAGGGCATGCTTCTGTCATCTGCACGCCCTGGGTCAGCTGCGTCTTGAACTCAATAAGAGAACACCCAATGCCGTGGCAGTAACTCTCATCCAGTCTAGATTAGATTACTGTTACAGTTTTTGTGGGGTTTACCTCAAAACCAAATTCAGAAACTCCAGATGTTACAGAATACTGCAGCACGTATTGTATCACGAATAAAGAAATCTGACCACATCACACCAGTTCTTAGAGATCTCCATTGGCTTCCTGTAAGTGAGCGCATTGACTATAAAATTCTGTCCACAGCGTACAGCTGTATAGATGGCTCAGCATCTGAATACCTTAAAGAATTGATTTCTAAACACGTATCCTTAACGAACCTATGGTCTTCAACATAGTCCTTACTGAGAGGTCCCAGTGTGCATGGACACAGAAAAAAGTCTTACGGAGTGCGCTCTTTTGTAGCGATAGCACCAAAATTATAGAACAGTTTCCCCGAATCCTTGAGGGACATTGACAGTGATAAAAAAATGTTTTAAGAAACATTTAAAGACATTTTTGTTTAAATAGCTTTAAGAACATCAGAGCGCTGTGAGCATGCTATAGTAGCATGGATACAAGCGCTATATAAATATTCAATTCAATAAATCTTGCAATTCTGTGTCTGTATCTTTAAACAGGTCTCTGAACAGTCTATGGTTGAGCCAGTGTGACCTTATTAAACTAATCCTCTTTACCACAGAATTCAGTACACTGCTAATGTCCACATATTTAGCACACAAAGCTTTCTGATGAATAATACAGTGCAGGAACATTGGTTGCAGATTTTTTTTCTCCTTACACATCGGCTTCACTTGTCCACCCAAGCCTTTCTTTATGCCACTCATGTTATTTTCTCCGTCAACAGTCAGGCAACTGAGGTTAGTCCAGTCCATGTTATAATCAGCAAATGTTTTTTCAACTCGTTGAATATATCCTCTCCGGTAACAGTGTCGTATATGCTATTTAGGGAAGTCAGCTCTTGTGTTATGTTCATGTCTTCATCCACACCCCCCTAACGAACACAAGCAGTTGAGAGGTGGAACAGCTGTCCACAGCGATTCATCCATAGCAATAAAAAATTGGCGAAACTTGCTTGCAATTTTCACTATTTGAGTCATCATATTTTCACCCATGTCTGTAACACGGCGGGCAAAGCTCCGCCACTAGATGGCGTTATATCATCTCATTGACCCGTAGTTTGGAGACCCCTGGTTTGAACTAAGAGATACACTAAACCTGACTAAAATAATCTTTCAAATGACCCCTTTGTTCTAGCTTAACTGATCCGCAACGCGATAACAAGTATTTTGTTAAAGACTATTTAAAAAGAAATAATTTTAAAAAATGGGGGAAGGGTGAACTAAACAAAAAAAATGGTGGAGGTGAAGCCGGGAAAAAGTTTAGGCTATAAAAAATGGTTGGCAAAAAAGGGTTGGGGGGGGGGGGGGGGAATGGTCATAGATGTTGTTATTGTTTAAGAAATTCATTTTATACCAATAAGACAGAGACGGAGAATAACAAGAGAACTAATATATGTATTAAATGAGTAGGATTTGAAAGGTTTAAATGTGTTGTGAGGAATTCGGAAACAAAATAGACTAGGGAGTGACAGCTGTACCAGTCTTATCTTTAAAGGGGGGTGGGGGCTGGGGGTGTGGGATGGGGTGGGGTGGAGCGCACCCTACCATTCAATCCTAGGCCCCGTCTAGTTTTATTTTATTTCGGTGCTCCAATAATTATATAAATTTTAACGTCCCAACGCTGTGCGATTAAGGGCCAAGAGAGGACCGTGCACTTCGAAATTATACGGCTATCAGTCATCGGGGGGAGGGGCACAAATAGGGTATAAAATTGCTGTTAAAAATCACGTTGATAGAGTCGATTGTAAATTCCTAACGTCTTCTGGATTGATTACATTCGTCAGTTCTTTCATACGTTGAAGCGTCGTACTATTCTAACTATCAATTAACAAACTCAACTCCTTTTGATAATAACTATAACTTTAATATCTAAGTAAATATAATAAACATCCTATCACTCCAAGGTTCCACTCAAGACTGCCGCACTACTAAAACATACGTCACAACACGGCATAGACAATACGTCACGACTCAGCATAAAAATACGTCATAAAGACAATGGCGGGAAGAGCGTTCACTAACTATAATAGTCAAGCGCGGGAAAAGCGTTCAACAACTAATGAACATAATATTGAGTCGCAACAATTCCTAATGAACGCTCATACTCGACATCGATTTTATTCACTGTAGCTTGTCGGGGAATCCTTAAAAAAAACCAAAGAATTTTTAGCCGAAATTAAATAGTAAGAGAAGAAGTTGTGACAAGTGAAGTGAAAGAGTAAAGCCCAACGAATGTCTATTATTCCCGTAGAAATGTGATCTAAGTTTATTTATACCACGTTCATGATACATATCTTTTCATTCCTATTTCAGTTCTAGCCCTCAAACCCTACACAGTCAAACACACCCCGAAACACCCCAACACAACCACCCAACAGATACCCAACACACACGCCAAAAGAAACCAACACACACCCCAACACACTCCAACACACCTCAAAACACCCCAACACAGCAACCCAACACACACCCCAACACACACCCAAACACACCTTATCACACACCCCAAAACACCGTAACACACCACATCACACACCAACACACACCCCAGAACACCCCAACACACACCCCAAAACACCCCTACACACACCAACCCACACACAAAAAACACACACCCCAACACACACTCAAACACACACCTTTAAACACCCCAACACACACCCCAACACACACACATCAACACACTCCCCAAAACACCCCAACACACACCCAAACACACACCTAAATACACCCCCAATACACACCTCAACACACACCCAAAACCACCCGAACACACACACCAACACACACCATAACACACACCCGAATACATACACCAACACACAACCCGCAACACAATCCACACACACACCCCATAACACTTCACACACACCCCAACACACACCCCAACACACACCCCAACACACACCCAACACACAACCCAACACACACCCCAACACACACACCAACACACATCCGAACACACACTTCACACACACCAACACAGATCCGAACACACACTTCACACACACCCCAACACACACCCCAACACAGACCCCAACACACATCTCACAAACACCATTCTGCACAACACATTGAAATATTGCAGCAGACCAATACTTTTGAATCTGTACAGTTTAAATTATCTTGACATAACTTAATTGTAGTGACTTAAGTTTTATTTCCTTAGGACCTATTTCTAATTGTTCTTTTTTTTTGTAAACCCCCTCCCCCTGCTCCCTTTATTGCCCCCCCCCCCGTGAACATTGGCAGACAATAAAAATGTGATGTTGGACAGCTAATTGCATTAAATCTCACTGGGTAAATCTCAACCAATAAGATCAGAAGTAATGTAATCGAATTTTACTTTTATTAGTTAATACACGGAATGGTTGTGTAAGGATTTAGAAGTTTATAAAACTTTCTAAACAGTTATACAGTAGAACCCGGTTATGTCGATGGCCTCCGGCTTGGACAAAAAGCGTCGAGATAGCCGATGATTGAGATAAAAGAAAACCAAATGGCGGCTATATACTAACATGTACTTGAAATGTACATCATATGCGTTAATGAATGCAGGTACAAAAAATAATATATTCCATTCAGTCAAATGGGACCCGGGTCCGAATGGCGGCGCTGCGTGCCCGGGTCCATTTTGACTAAATGCTATTCGGATGTCATTTGTGGTCGTTATTTTTTTTAGTTAAGCTGAAGAAGTAATTTTACAAACATATAGTCCATTCAATTATCTTTCATTTGATACAGCATTTTGTCTTACAAACCCAACAATAATATTTGAAATAGTTTTTTAATCCCAGCCTCTCACTTCCTTTACCCGATTACTTAAAACATATTTATTTAAATTACTTCTAGGTTCATTCTAACACACTAGTCCTGTATTTTTAGAAATAAATACTTATTTTTAATAATGAAAACGTATTTATTCGTTGTTTGCTATTTCTTCTTGTGGAGCTCAAAGGCCGGCGATTGGTCATGGGGATCGAGATAACCGAGGCTAAGTGGCAAATCTGACCGCTTTTTGTGCTCGAGACATCAGGGTTCGGTGACATAAAAGATTCGACATAACCGAGGAGAAAATGCTAAGACAAAGAGAGAATTTGGCGATTCCACTTCAAAAACGTCGACATAATAGGGTTGTCGAGTAAACCTAGGTCGAGATAAGCTGGTTCGACTGTAGTAAAAGACACACAGCGGCCTAGTGCCACCAGGTGAGGGCGAAGATGTACCCCCGTCCCCCCACCCCAACTCATCCACGAAAAAAAAACCCTCTGAGTTTGTCCGAATACACCGTCACTCAAATATATAAAGAAGGGAGTGCCGCCCTAGACGGACCGCCCCCTTCCTACGCCCCTGCACTCACATCATTAGACGACATTAAACCTATTGTTATGATGCACATTTCAGAACGTACCGTAATTAAGTCTATGTGTTGGCGCAACATGGAAACACCTATTTCAATTATTCTTCTTAACCTACATATTAAAAAGTATGTATGTACATAAATGGATAAATGTATGCACGCACATTAAATATTCAACGGTCAATACTTTCTTGCACTGAGTGATGCTCGTTCTAAACAGACTGCAGGCTTAAGAAGGTCTCCACCCCAGCAGGCACCCTTAAGATGTGCGTATATGACGGCCATGCTTACGCTTGGCCCTTTTTATTCTATCTACTTTACTCATTTCTCTGTCGCTGTGTTTGGACACACACCAGGATTATATATATATATATATTTATATATATATATATATATATATATATATATATATATATANTATATATATATATATATATATATATATATATATATATATATATATATATATATATATATATATGGTTTTATTCAATTTCCAATGTATCTATTTATCTCGGTAGCGACAAGCGGTTCATGCAAATGAAAATTCTCCTTATTGTGCGGCGTATTCGCTGCCTTTTAAATCCTTTATATTAACTTCTCTTTTGTTCGTGTATTTTGTGGGAAAATCTTCGCAGCGCTAAATGACCCACTTCCCGTCAGCCTATCAAGATGAAACTTATAGCATATAGACCCGTTGAAAATAACAACACATTCAATCAAATTTTCAGCCCACTCACCAACCCAAACCACCAAAAATAATTGTGTTCCCGTTTTCAAGTGGGGGGGGGGATGTTCATGCTTTGTTAAATGGCTGTGTGTTTTGGTGTGGAGATTAATTGTGCAGCTGTTGTTATGTTCTTTGTATTTGTGACGTATTTGGCTTTGCAGTAAAAATAAAATGTATATTTTGAAGGGGGTAAATGAAGGCAACAGGAAACTTTTTTTCAAACCAAGTTTACCAATTTTACTTAACCGCTTCTGAAAAATCGGACAACACATACAGTTGGATCGGACAACACATACAGTTGCATCGGACAACACATACAGTTGCATCGGACAACACATGCAGTTGCATCGGACAACACATACAGTTGCATCGGACAACACATACAGTTGCATCGGACAACACATACAGTTGCATCGGACAACACATACAGTTGCATCGGACAACACATACAGTTGCATCGGACAACACATACAGTTGCATCGGACAACACATACAGTTGCATCGGACAACACATACAGTTGCATCGGACGACACATACAGTTGCATCGGACGACACATACAGTTGCATCGGACGACACATACAGTTGCATCGGACGACACATACAGTTGCATCGGACGACACATACAGTTGCATCGGACGACACATACAGTTGCATCGGACGACACATACAGTTGCATCGGACGACACATACAGTTGCATCGGACGACACATACAGTTGCATCGGACGACACATACAGTTGCATCGGACAACACATGCAGTTGCATCGGACAACACATGCAGTTGCATCGGACAACACATGCAGTTGCATCGGACAACACATGCAGTTGCATCGGACAACACATGCAGTTGCATCGGACAACACATGCAGTTGCATCGGACAACACATGCAGTTGCATCGGACAACACATGCAGTTGGATCGGACAACACATGCAGTTGCATCGGACAACACATGCAGTTGCATCGGACAACACATACAGTTGCATCGGACAACTCATACAGTTGCATCGATGCAAATAAAAACACATATAAATTATTAATCTGAAAAACTTTGTTTTGGTAGCGGTTTCCTTTATTACATCATAAGTACAGGCATGTTAAATGTTATATATCAGAGTATACAGGTGTTCACAGGTAGTTTTGAACTTCATGTTACGTACAAATATAGACTGATTTGTATTTTACAGTCTTTAGATGCATGTGAGTTGTCGGCAAATTGGTCGGCAAACTTATTGTTGATTTAAAAAAAAAAAAAAACTTTAAATTTGAAAAAAAAAATAAAAATTGTGTTAAATCTTGGGTTACTGCCCTCTCCGTTCTCTCTAACCTCCCATTTTATCTTCTTACACTAATCAGAGCCCCTGACCCAAGGATCAAAGAACAACATGGTGGATAAATCTGTAACATATTTGGTTTTAATGGATTCCGTTTAGCTGAGATGCAAAAAAGGCTTTAAGAAAAGAGAATGTACTTTCTGAACCTCGAGGCGCATTGACGAATTATTGTAAAAAATCAGAGGTTTCTCCGCTAGGGGCCGTCGAATTCATTACCAGTCCATGAAAAGTTTCGCAAATATCTTAACTTTCCTCTCATAAAACTTTTTTAAGCATTTGGTTCACTTGAAAATATTCCATAGCTGCAAATGTCACTGAAAACATGTCATACTTGCAAATGTCAATGAGAACATTTCAAAGCTGGAAATGTCACTGAGACCATTTCAAAGCTGCAAATGTCACTGAGACCATTTCAAAGCTGCAAATGTCACTGAGACCATGATTTCAAAGCTGAAAATGTCGCTGAGACCATTTTAAAGTTGCAAATGTCACTGAGACCATTTTAAAGTTGCAAATGTCACTTCTGTCAAGCTGACAACTGTAATCTTATTATGAGTTGCTGCATTGCTTTTATGAAGTCTGCTTTTCTCTTGTTTTATCTTGACTCCAGGCGTTACCTGTAGCATTACCTATTGAACCAATTTAAATCTGACAAACTTCTCATTTTACACAAATTTATTTTAAAATCCTTTATATTAACTTCGCTTTTGGTCGTGGCTAACTGACTAAATCTTCAGACGGCTAATAGACCTACTTCCAGTCAACCTATCGAACTGGAACTTGGCACACAGACGCACTGCTGATGACAATGCATTCTGTCGGCTTAACCCTAACCCCAACTCAGCAAAATTAGTTTTTACTGTTTTTCAATGGGAAGATGAAGAAAATATGATGAAACTGATTTCAAGAAACTGCGCTAAATGAGATTCTTTAAAAAAAGATCTCGCGAGTGCGTTTGGTGCCAATATTTTCTTCTTTTCTTTTTTTTCTAAAATAGTTTTTTAAAATAAATCTGCCGTGTAAGGGCGGGTGGGTCATTAGAATGTTGGGTTCCTGTTGGCAGATGTTAGTTATGTTGGGTGCATGCTGGTGAATGTTGGGTGCGTGTTGGTGAATGTTGGGTGCGTGTTGGTGAATGTTGGGTGCGTGTTGGTGAATGTTGGGTGCGTGTTGGTGAATGTTGGGTGCGTGTTGGTGAATGTTGGGTGCGTGTTGGTGAATGT
>CAXITT010000264.1:534037-547103 GCA_964033795.1 Lymnaea stagnalis
GGGTGGGTGTTGGTGATGGTTGGGTGCGTGTTGGTGATTGTTGGGTGCGTGTTGGTGAATGTTGAATGCGTGTTGGTGAATGTTGGGTGCGTGTTGGTGAATGTGGGGTGCGTGTTGGTTGCGTGCTAGTGAATGTTGGGTGCGTGTTGGTGAATGTTGGGTGCGTGTTGGTGAATGTTGGGTGCGTGTTGGTGAATGTTGAGTGCGTGTTAGTGAATGTTTGGTGCATGTTGATTAATGTTGGGTGCGTGTTGGTGAATATATGTGAGTGTTAAAACGACATCACGTATTTGGCCTCACTTAACCTTAGAAATCGACAAAAAACGTGTCCTTATTTTTCATTACGATTGATTGCAAGCCAGCTTACAATCCTGCAATCAGTGTAGTACATCCAATCTAATGGAGAAATGTCCTTTACCTGACTACAGAGCCGCACCTGGTAAGTTAATATAATATGGAAACCAAAAAAAAACCAACAACACAGTATTGTAAACTTACCGTAGAATTAGGATATCCGGATATGTCTGCGGTGGCAAGCTGGAACAAAAACTGGAACAAAAAAAAACAACAAAACAACTCATTTTATTGGCTAAAGGATAATTTGTTTGTGTAAGTAAGGACAGATTGGACTAAGCTTTAATTATGTTACGTGGTCAATTAAGTTAAAAAAAAAACCCAACAAATTTGCTTATTAATGGAAGGGACGATCATAATAAAAATATTGAGTGGAAAGAACGTTGACTTACATATGGAGAGGATGAATATAATAAGATATTGAGTGGAAGGATCTTTGACCTGCTTTCAAGCTTAGTGGCAAGACTTGAAAATGAAGGAGAATGAACCAGCTTGAGAAAATGAGCATTCCACTAAATGTGTACTTTTTGGACTCACTACTCCCCTCCACACATACTCTCTCCTCTGGCCTCTGTCTGTCTATCTGTCTGTCTGTCTCTCTCTGGATCACTGTTGTTTGTGATGTGAGCTGACTATTGGAAGTCCACAGGCTAATATCAAGTAAATTGCTCTAGCTTCATTTTTTAGAGAGTGATGGGGGGACACGTGTGCGGCAGGGAAAAGTGTGTGTGTGGGCGGGGAAGTGTGTTTTGGGGAAAAGTGTGTGTGGGGGAAAGTGTGTGTGTGGGCGGGGAAGTGTGTTTTGGGGAAAAGTGTGTGTGGGGGAAAGTGTGTGTGTGGGCGGGGAAGTGTGGTTTGGGGGAAAGTGTGTGTGGGGGAAAGTGTGTGTGTGGGAGAGACGTGTGGGTGTGGGAGTAAATAAATTGTGTGTGGGGGGAAAACTGTTTGTGGTGGGAAAGTGTGTGTGGGGGGAAAGTGTGTGTGGAAGGAAAGTGTGTGTGGAAGGAAAAGTGTGTGTGTGGGGGCAAAGTGTGTGTGTGTGGGGGGGGGTAGGTCGAAAAAGGGAAAACGTACCAGAGGGTAGAGGGTATGTGTAAGGAAGTTATTGGCGGTGGTAGGGGTTGAATTGAAATAGGTTTGAGGTCCGTCTAGAATGGTAGGGGTTAAGGCGGGGGGCGGGGGGTATGCGGGTCACGATGTTAGAGCGTTAGGGTAATGGAAGACAAGAAATGATAGTGTGTGTGGGGGGGGGGGACCGAAATAAATTTCCATCACTCTGTTAAATAAAGACTTATTTTTTTAAAAAAATAACGTCTTATGTAGTTTGTGAAATACGCAAACGATTGTATTGTAAGCACTACTGAAATCATTTATCAAATTCATGTTGTCAGATGGTTTACCGTACTGCAGGTTTGCCAGTGGAAATGGTGCTGGAGGTGTTCGGGGATTACTTTATAACGTTCAGTCTACGTCACGGATATGACGACATGCTGAGGACGCTGGGAGGCGACATGACCAGCTTCATCCAAAACCTGGATTCCTTACACTCGCTGTTGGCGCTGAGCTACGACAAGATGGTTGCACCTTCTTTTAGGTAAGTCTAAGAAGAAAAAAAGAAGAATCATTATCAGGGCTTTGTTGCCCCAAAAAACAGGGCTGTGCAATGTGCATACCCTCAGAACTATCCGTTATGTCCTCCAAACAGGGCTGTGCATAGCAACACATAGCCGTATTATCCCGAAAACTGGTTCTGTGCATACACCCACACATAGCCGTATTATCCCGAAAACTGGTTCTGTGCATACACCCACACATAGCCATATTGTCCCTGCAAGATGGCTGTGCTTACGATCTAACACACCCGTATTTTCCCCCAAACACAATGTTCCGTTGCCCACACATCCACCATACACCCAACAGACAAACAACAACAACAAAAACAGCAAAGCTGTACAGTCGCCCTCATAGGTGAAACCCCCATACTTTTACCTGAATGGAAATTAATTCTAGGTAAAACATTTAATTATTTTCTAAGAAAAATAAAATAATTTAAATATTGGGATCGCTGAAGAGTAACCCATAATATTTAATTTTGTACAAATTTTGGTTTAGTGGTCGTTTTTGACATTTTGAAACGTCTCTGCCGGTCAAATACGTAGTGCATGAAATATATTATTTGTTGTCAAATACTATGCTAAACATTTTTCACAGTCTGAGTAAGCCAATTTAAAAGGTTCGTCTCATTTGAGAAATGGGTCATTATATTTAAATGACAAACAAATCGTGTTTGCAGACATCCAAAAGACAACGTTAAAATGTGAGAGAGACCGTGGGAGTAGAAACAGAAACCGGTTCACCCAGGTCGTCAGCATGAGTATTGGAAATGGATGATTTACGGCTTAAAACGGACAAAAGGGGGAGATCGAGCAGACGTTAAACGAAAATTGCCGACTAAAAAGCGTGCAGCGGAGTCGTGGGGCACTTGAAAGGTTTCCCCACTGGGAGAAGTATAAGCAACGTTGAGTTCAAAGAGGAAAAGTCATTTACTGTCTCTACAGCAGGAAATCCTCGAAATGAGCTTTTGTATTTGTGCAGCTGAGCTAAAGAAACTGTCCAGATCCAGAGAGTTGACTCGTCCGCGAAGGGGAGCATTTCAGTCGCAATATCACGGATTGGATCGATGGGGCTCTCAAGGCGAAAGCAAGTATTGTATTTATTGTTGAACGCGGGGCCTAAGTTAAAAGTGATTATTACTGCGATCATGTCCTTTGCGCCGACGATCACTGTCGTGATATTCAAGCCTAAAAGGGACGTTATAACTGGATCAGAGGCGTAGCGAGGGTCGTGCAGGGGCGCACAGATGACCCGGGGCGCAAGCTAGTTATGGGCCCAAAATGTGCTTTGATATTATATTATTGGTAAAAATAATGGGTTTGAGAGTTGAAAAAAAAATAAAAGGGGGCGCCCTAAAATGGATCTTGTCTCCGGGCGCGAATGTTGTCCCCGGGCGCCAAACACCCTCGCTACGCCTCTGAGCTGGACGTTGCAACAGGCAGCGAGTACCGTCTCAAGCAGCCCGAACAAAAACACCCCACTAATAACGTTTTGCGTCAGGGGAATATGACATTCGCTGAAACGGTGATGTCGCCACCAAGCAATCCTGACGGTAATGGAGTCTGTTGTGCCAAATGGGGAGCACAGAGAGAAGAGCAGACGACTTGGACCGAACACAGACGAAAACTCTGATTTGTCTGGTCACAGACTCGAAGATAATATACGAACTCCTTGTTAATGTTTTACCCCCTACCCCTGCCCTACACACACTCCTAAAGGATGACAGCATATGTTCTATCACTGGCTTTGTTATCCAGCAGTCGTGTCCACCATCCTGCATAGTCTCAATCTTTAGTCTCGCTGTTTTATATTTTAATACTTTATCATTTTCATTTCATTTTTCATTCACTACCCATCATCATATCATTCACTACCCATCATCCTTTCATTCAATACCCATCATCATTTCATTCACTACCCATCATTATTTCATTCATAACCCATCATCATATCATTCACTACCCATCATCATTTTATTCACTACCCATCATCATATCATTCACTACCCATCATCATATCATTCACTACCCATCATCATATCATTCACTACCCATCATCATATCATTCACTACCCATCATCATATCATTCACTAGCCATCATCATATCATTCACTACCCATCATCATATCATTCACTACCTACCTCTTATCCGTGTCGCTATATTTAGACGTATAATCTAAGGTTACGTTGACCTTCACTGATAGTGACCCACCATTTATTTAACGTCGATCCACCTATTTCAACAGCACCCTCTATCTCCGACGAGGAACCGGGTGGCGTTTCTAGTTTTGATTACGGGTGGGGGGGGGGGGGTGGGGAGGGGAGGTGATGGGTGTGAAGGAATGCCTGGGTTTGGTGAAAAAAATGTAGAAAGTTACAGAGATTTTGCTTGATAAAGTCTGCAATAAGAGTCGTTGATTCAAAGCAGGCCGGCAGAACTCAAAATATAAAGCGGGCCGAATTACTTTGTAAAAACTTTTCGGGCCGAATGAAAACAGGACAGGGATGAAAGCTATTAAGAAAGTAATCATAATAAAGAATATTTTCTTACTTCGCGGGCCGCATGTGGACCGCGAGCCGTATGTCGTGCAGGCCTGATTAAAAGGTTAGCAGCTGAGTCGGCCGCAACAAACTAACTGGCGTAACTATTATTAAACGATTACCTTGACATTTACTTCATTATATATATATATATATATATATATATATATATAACCCAGTTTCTCGTTTCAAGTAAACGAATATTGGTTTCAGAAGTATGCTTATGTCAGTTTGCGGGAGAGGATGTAGAAATAAATATAATGAAGGTCATTTTAGAGACCGCATGGCCATGAAGCCATCAGGCTGAACTGTGCGCTACACATCTCCAAGTGTCTGGTTGTTGTGACATAATTCATCATATCTTCCAGCGCTCACTTCGTGCCGCCCTNTTTTAAGATTTTTTTGTTCGCTTCGAATTTTTATTTTTTTTTTTTTTTTTTTTTTGATTCCTTGTGGGCGCCAATATCCCACTACTAGTGAGTACCCAAATCCCACCACCAGTGGATTCCCCAATCCCACAGCCAATGGATGTCCGAATCCCACCACCAATGGATGCCCCAATCCCACGAACAGTTGATGCCCCAATCCCACCACCAGTGGATGCCCCAATAACACCACAAGTGGGTGCCCAAATCACACCACTAGTGGATGCCCAAATCCCACCACCAGTGGATGCCCCAATCCCACCACCAATGGATGCCCAAATCCCACCACCAGTGGGTGCCTCAATCCCACCACTAGTGGGTACCCCAATCCCACAACCAGTGGATGTCCCAATCCACCACCAGTGGATGCCCCAATCCCACCACCAATGGATGCCCAAATCGCACCACCAGTGGGTGCCCCAATCCCACCACTAGTGGGTACCCCAATCCCACCACTAGTGGGTACCCAAATCCCACCACCAACGGATGCCCCAATCCCACCACCAATTGATGCTCCAATCCCACCACCAGTGGGTGCCCCAATCCCACCACTAGTGGCTGCCCCAATCCCACCACCAGTGGTTGCCCCAATCCCACCACCAGTGGCTGCCCCAAACCACCACTAGTGGACTCCCCAATCCCACCACTAGTGGATGCCCCAATCCCACCACCCGTGGATGCCCCAAACCCACTACTAGTGGGTGCCCCAATCCCACCACCAATGGATGCCCCAATCCCACCACCAATGGATGCCCCAATCCCACCACTAGTGGATGCCCTAATCCCACCACTAGTGGGTGCACCAATCCCACCACCAATGGATGCCCCAATCCCACCACCAATGGATGCCCCAATCCCACCACTAGTGGATGCCCTAATCCCACCACTAGTGGATGCCCCAATCCCACCACTAGTGGATGCCCCAATCCCACCACAAGTGGGTGCCCCAATCCCACCACTAGCGGATGCCCCAATCCCACCACTAGCGGGTGCCCCAATCCCACCACTAGTGGGTGCCCTAATCCCACCACTAGTGGATGCCCCAATCCCACCACTAGCGGATGACCCAATCCCACCACTAGTGGGTGCCCCAATCCCACCACTAGTGGCTGCCCCTTAGTTCTTTTTTAAAGAATAATTTAAATCAATGTTTCACAGGAGCATGTCAACTGATTGGTTTTCTGTTGAATGGGATGAGAATAAAGTCTGATCAAGTAAAAACGATTTATGTACTGTCTGACATATCACCCTTGCTGGTGATAATGCACTTATTTTTACCTATTTCTTCATGTCATTTTTTTCGTGGAATAATTTATCTCATTTGATAGCATTGTTTTTAGTGGGGGTGGGAGGGGGGGGGTCAGTGTCTTTTTGAGACTTTTGAAAAATCGTGCCTCAAATTTAAAAAAAAATTTTTTTTTTCAAAAGTTTGATTTGAAGAAAAAAAAAGGGGGCTTGGCTTTCAATATTAAAAGTTTAATGTATTCATCTATATCAGTGGTTCTTAGCCTTTTTGGAGGTACCGAACCCCACCAGTTTCATATGCGCATTCACCCAACCCTTCTTAATAGGAAAAATAATATATGATTTTCTTTCCGGATTTTTTTTGGATCCCTGCCGAGCCCCTGAGACCGACTCACCGAACCCGTGGGGTTCGATCGAACCCAGGTTAAGAACCACTGATCTTCATATTGCTGCTCAAGTTAATGTATTCATCTACATATTGCTGCTCAAGTTAATGTATTCATCTACATATTGCTGCTCAAGTTAATGTATTCATCTACATATTGCTGCTCAAGTTAATGTATTCATCTACATATTGCTGCTCAAGTTAATGTATTCATCTACATATTGCTGCTCAAGTTAATGTATTCATCTACATATTGCTGCTCAAGTTAATGTATTCATCTACATATTGCTGCTCAAGTTAATGTATTCATCTACATATTGCTGCTCAAGTTAATGTATTCATCTACATATTGGTGCTCAAGGTTAGATTTTGACAGATGAGCGAGAGTCCATGCGGACTAATACTACAGATTGGCTTGGGTAGAAAGAGTAAACAGATTGTCTAAAGATTCGCTCGTGTATATTCCGTCAATGGACAAAGTCTGTACACATGTTGCCTCGGTTATATTCGCTCAAAGCAGAATGCTGTTACGGGTACAAATTAAAGTTGAGCAGGCACAAAGAGAAATTTAAAAAAAAAACGCATTGAAAAGCAACTAAAGCCGCGTTGGGAAACCGGGGAGGGGGGGGGGGAAGGAGGCCTGTCATGAAATTAAAGAACCCATGTTAAACTGCCGGAAGTGCTGTGCAGATCGCTGCTGTTTATTGTAAAAAGAAAAAGTAGTGGGGGGGGGGGAGAGATGTCACACAGCGTTTGATAATGATGAGCGAACTGAGTGGCGAATGAACTCAAGCATTTCTAGCCGATACAGGGCTTCCATGGGTATGACGTAGACAAGTTCATCCATTAGAAAGGACGGATTCATCTTTCTGAAAGGGAGCTAATCGTGCTTCAAGGGGGAGTCATAGACTGCAAGGACGCGAGAGAAATTAAATACTGTTTTTTCCTCCACTTAGCCTCAACCTCAAAATGAACCGAAGACAAAATATATGATAATGTCAAGAAACTCCCATGCTGATAATAACATCAATATAAACAACCACACATTTGAGAGTGACCACATTCTAGGGGCAACTATAAATGAGCACAATGAGATAATGTCAGAGGTGAAAGAAAGGATAACAGCAGGCAACCGTTCCTATTTCAGTCTACAAAAGATACTGGGAAACAAAAACTTATCAAGGGGAACAAAGAAGACAATATACACCACCATCATAAGACCTGTAGTAACGTACGCTAGTGAGACCTGGACCCTCACCAGAAAAGCAGAGAACGTGCTCAACACATGGGAGAGGAAAATCCTCCGTAAAATATACGGACCAATGATAGAAAATGGTATCTGGAGAATACGTAGAAACCAAGAACTTTACTATTTGTACAAAGAATGACCCATAGTCACAATGATAAAAAAGGCAGAATACGCTGGGCAGGTCATGTTGAAAGGATGCCGGAATGCAGAGCAGCCAAAATTATATACAGGCAGAAGCCTAGGGGCAGACGACTCATCGGTCGCCCAAGGATGAGTTGGATTGATAATATGTAGACAGATTTACACCAGTTGGGGGTTCGAGCATGGAGACGGAAAGCCATGGATCGCTCCGAATGGAAGGATGTGGTGGAGCAGGCCAGGCCCTACATGGGCCGTTGTGCCATTGATGATGATGATTTTTCCTCCACTTAGCCTCAATCTTAAACTAACCTGCGCCAAGCCACGTACTAAATAAAAATCTAAATAACAGCTCTCAAAGTCAATATTGTCACAGATGCAGTGAAGTTTTATCGTATATGCCGGCTGATAGGTATTTTTTGTGTTGAATTTCTGATGTTTAAATTGTTTTAGTTTAGAAATGTTTGTCTATGTAGGAATAGTTATCAATGTGCCGAATAGGATTATGTACATTGTTTAAAAAAAAAATCCATTTACTTGTATCAGTAAAAGAATGTTATTTTATCTTCATATGATGCATTATTCGTTTTACTGTTACCAGAATGAAATAAGCACGGTGCATGAAAACATCTCCCATGCATACGGCTCTTTGGTGCACGCTTGAAATGTGAATGTTTATCAAGCTACAGAATTGGAAGTATTACAGTATGGTGACGAATTAAAATCCCGATTACAAATAAACAGCCACAAATTTCTATTTATTGTGGTCCAATGCAGCGTCCCGGTGTAGCGTCCCAGTTCAAGGTCCCAATTAAGAGTCCAAATTTAGCGTCCAGTTCAGCGTCCCAAAATTAAGAGTCCAAATTTAGCGTCCAGTTCAGCGTCCCAATTAAGAGTCCAAATTTAGCGTCAAGTTCAGCGTCCCAATTAAGCGTCCAAATTTAGCGTCCAGTTCAGCGTCCCAATTAAGAGTCCAAATTTAGCGTCCAATTCAGCGTCCCAATTGAGTCCCAAATGTGGGGCTTCATCACTTTATATTACCTAGGGTCCTATATTTTTAAAAGAGATTGACTGCACTCCACATACCAAGTGACTATACAGCAATCCAAGTCTAACGCTGTGATATCCATACATATGGCAAATCTTGCATGATTCGCTGAAATATGAAAACTTGTGCATCAATGTCGACAGAGATATGAAATGTTTAAAAATAGAAATTCAAGTTGTCGTGAACTGTCGATTCTTTTGCAATGATCAACCCTCCCCACCCCTATTTTTTTTCCACGCACAGTTTTATCCCATTCCCTGTCATCACTAACGGGTCTTGCCGCCAAGACTTGTGTAACCCGTGTGCTGATCTAACCCATTTTTATAAGACAACCGTCACACTCATTTCTACAATTTATGAAATCCACTATTTTGAATCTTATTTATAAAATGCTATTTTATGAGAAACACATTAATAAGGAAATGATGTGTAACTTTTAGTTGTTATGGCCATGCAAATTGGTAGTAATATAGAACTGGACATCGGGGCACATTGAATCAGAATTTTTTTTCCCCCGGTGTGTTTTATCTAAACACTTTAATTATTTATGTTCCAAATTGATTTAGTTCTATTATTTTCTTAGACAAGAGTATGTAAATTCTTCAAAGTATTACCTGCTGTAACTATTCGCTTTGTGCGTATGGGAGACACAGTGATCATATCGATCCAAATTTAAACGCTAGAACATGTTACTGAGACTTTTACGCGCAATGAATTTTCAAGTCCAGCTTCACACACTGAGCACTTTATTCCAATCTATAGATAGATATACAATATCAGTTCTTGGACATTAATTAGTTAAATGTAAAGTGTAACCTCTGACCTCCCTCTTTTTTCTTCAGTCCCATGAAAAAAACTCCAGACAATAAAATAAGTCCCTAACTTCATGCTTTTCTCAGATATCATTCCACTTAGCCCCGTGTGGCAAATTACCGTGTCCCTTACAAAAGCTTGTCACATCTTCTATTTCATAGATGGTTTCTTCTTGACCCCTGAACTTTCAGTGTCCTGTGATCAAAGAGGGCGGATGTAGCCCCAACATTTTTTAGGATGACATCAGCATCAGAAATGTCCCAGTGATTTAGGCAGACAATACCATTGCTTCACTTTCACCCTCATCCGCTGTGGCCCGTCTCCCAAGTTCTCCCGATACCGGCACTGGCTACACTTGTGCAATAGTGTCCAAAAAAAAATGAAAGAAAACCGCTTTCCGCCCTTTTCCTTAAGGTCAGCGGTTCCCAACCATTTTGGTGCCAAGACCCCTTGAAAACTTGTGACAAGCTGTGCTCACACACAACCCAGATTTATTGCTAGAAATTAAGAAAGCAATTTTCATAATTTTGTTGATACAAAAATCGAGAAAAACAGTTGAAAATTTAAAAAAATAAACTTAGCTGCTATACTATATAGCAGCGTTCCCCAAACGGTGGTCCGTGGACCGGCACCGGTCCTCAAGCCTTACGTTACCGGTCCAGAGAGCATGGCTATTGATGTTTAAATAGAAAGAAAATGTAATTAATAAATCTGGCACCGGTCCCTGGTGCAGTTTCAAAACTTTTCCACCGGTCCGTGAAACTTAAAAGTTTGGGAAACGCTGCTACATAGCATTATAGCAGTGGTTCTCAGCCTGTGGGTCGCGACTCCTTTGGGAAGTTGAGAACCGCTGGTATATAGTCTGGTCACCGTGAAGAGACAACGAGAAACCAACCCCATACTTGCAAATAATATTTGAATTTTAAAATGAAAGGTGTAGTAGCTGAGCAACATTGTATGGGTTTGGACAATTTAATCTGTTTTAAAAGTTTGTCTCGTCAGGTGAACAATACATAACTGAGGACTGCAAACCGGTACACAACGAAAAACGACAGCTTATCTAGTGATATTGAAAATGTTCAAATTCAATTATAACATTTGGTTTATATAAAGATACGAAATCAAATTTACACAAATCAATAAATACGTTAACTTACAGTACAGCAAGGGAAAAAGTATAATACCGGAAAGATACGAATATGTTTGTTCAAAAAACGCACATACGTACACGCGCACGCGCACACACACATACACACAAACACACACAAAGAGTCAAGAAATATAAGGCTTCTATAAGTATAGTAAGTCTCGTAATATGTGTCGTGGTTAGGAAATTATAGCATAGCAAAGCTCTTGTGACTGGGGAAAGCTGGCGGCTGTTATATAGGGAGGCGCTTAGAGCGCTCCAGAAAAGAAATTCTGGACATTGCATTACCCGAAAACAGGGAGGGGAGGGTAGCGATAGAGTGCGACTCATTTAATCGTTGACGTCAATATCAACATGAAAAGAAGTTATAAGTAGAGGTCGCTTCATTGCTATGTGTAAGCGAAATTAGTTTAACTTAAGGGCTGATACAGCACTGGTGTAGAAGGTGGTGTGGTAGGGACACGTCACCGGAGGTGGTACTTTCTTCCCTTATATGGAAAGAGATGACATTTTTTCAGCAAAATACGTCGTTGTTTATCTTTGAGGAGCGGCAAAAATCTTGTTACGACACAGACGACACTAACGCAAGTCACGCCACTGGAAAGGTCGTACTATAAAGCAAATTTTAAAATTCTAAATTTCTGAATTTCTCAAGATAGACCCTTCCCAAGCCCCCCCCCCCCCCCCCCCCCCCCCCCCCCCCCACCCCATCGCGTGGAAGCAACCCACAGGCTGAGAACCACTGCTCTAGGTCAAACAATACCCAGCCCTGCATCGTCAATTACATCTATCGGCGTCTGTTGCGTGGCCAGACCCACAGACTGAGAACCACTGCTCTAGGTCAAACAATACCCAGCCCTGTACCGTCAATGACATCTATCGTCGTCTGTTGCGTGGCCAGACAGACGACGCAATCCGATTTTCATGCCACGATGCATCAATCACCTGGGTTCTCGTCCGCCTTAACACTCTTGTAGGACCCGATAGCTCATGACATTGTTTTTTTTTGTTAGGACACCAGTGAGTAATCTTGTCACGTAGTCCTATTATGAGACCGTCTTGTTGTTGACTGGAAGTAATCAGATGTTTGAACTCGTTAACAACAAACTTGAAAGTTATAAAAAGATATTTGGAATTTCCGCGAAAGGTGTCCATTTTCATGTTGTTGTTTTTTTTTTTTTGATTGGATGAAGCCAGTAAGCTTCATTGTGTTACAAAACAATTTTCTATATTGTAAAGAATACTTTATTGCAGTGGCTCTCAACCTTCCTATTGCTACGACCCTTTAAGACAGTTCCTCATGTTGTGGTGACCCCCCCACACCATAACATTATTTTCGTTGCTACTTTATAAATAAGCGGTTTCCGATAGTCTTAGGCGACCCCTGTGTAAGGGACGTTCGATCCCCAAACGGGTCGCCACCCATATGTTGAGAACCACTGATTTAATTGGTAACTTTTTTTCTCTCGTCTTGTCTGCTTTTATTTGCTTCTAATAACAATGCCTACAAGCAGTGACCTAGAACGACGGGGTTGGGAAGGCACGGTCCACCCACCTCCCCCCCCCGGCGGATATTTTTATTTGTATAAAGGGGCCGCGTTTTTGGCTACATTCCATGAGATTTTTTTTTTTTAAATCCGTTTGTACTTAAGGCATACGTTTGCTTCTGAATAATTCATTTGTTGGACAGTAATGTTGCAATCCGACCATCCATTCGTTTGTTTGTGGTTTTGCTTGCGTAATTTTTTGTACGGGTTGCAATCGGTCCAATCATTTGAATAGTATTTCTTTAGACCGTTGTGACCTTAAGGACAAGCGATGATCAAACTTTAACTCTTTACGATACACTTCGATGCCACCCTTGTCGGGTTTAGCTGTATAGAGTTGACAGTTTCTTACATACAATTTTTTGACATAATATATATATATATATATATATATATATATGTGTGTGTATGTATGTATGGCATCTTTCCGTCTGCGGGAGACGATAGATCATCTTTATTGCTTGCAGCTCTTGGTGTGGCTGGTGAGACCAATCCTCGAATGGCAGTCTCTGTTACATTTCCCACACACTATATATACATATATATATATATATATATAT
>CAXITT010000264.1:547518-571649 GCA_964033795.1 Lymnaea stagnalis
TTTTCCCATTCCCCTCCCTGAACTTAGAATTGCACTGAAGATCAATCAGCTCAATTTGAAGCTCAAGTGTGTGTGTGTGGGGGGGGGGGGTTAGCATCCTTCAAATTGAAGGAGAAATCATCAGCAATTAGATGAAAAGTCGCTCTGACTGTTTTGAAGTCTAAAAAAAAATGTGATCAAATTCTTCCTGTAGCTTTGCAATGGCATCAGTATACTTACTACTGAAGGGTGTGCCCGAGTCCATGAGTACTTTGCATGTTGGGAATTGGCAGAGGTTTCTCTAAGAATCATAACACAAGTTTCGTGCAGAATGCCCTGACACGCGATCCCTGGTCTTGTAACTTCTTGTTGAGTACATTCAGCGCCTGTGAAATGTCAACAAGAAAAGCCAAGTCCATGAGCCATTTGGGATCACTTTGTACAGGAACAACCACCCCATCCTTCTCCATTAATTCTTTGAAGGCTAAAACGTGTTCAAACAGTAAGCAGGAGCAGGCCATATTTATGAATTATTGATGCGAAGGAAGATGCTATTGTAGGGAGAATGAATTTTTATTTTTCATCGAAGAAAAGGCCTTTTTGACTAACCCTGTTTTGAAAGTGACCAAGCTGAAAGGCTCGGAATTTCTCTCACGCGTAAACATGAGCGGCAATTTTAATGGGGATTCTTTGATACTGTGTCAGGTTGCTACGATTTACACAATTATGGTTGTGCATTACCCACTAACTGAATTTTAAAACTTTTCTCAAAACCGCACTTTGGCCATGTTTGTCTCATAAAATGCTATACAATAAAAACCTTTAGTTCGATTTTTTACAATGGTTTTGACCATTATAATCAACGTCCAAACCTATACAAACATAATACAAATCAGAATTAGAGATTCTACTGAAACTTTCGTGGAGGGTCACATTATAGACATGAGAAATGGGGAAAACGCGCGGGCCGCATGAACACTCAACTTTGCTGTCATGTAGCGGACCGCAAACTATCTTCTTGCGGGCCGTGAGTTTGAGACCCCTGCTCTACGGTGAATCGGCAGCTTCACTGTCCTCTAAGATACATTGCTGTAGTTGATGGTGAAAGAGCATAACAAAACATTAACTCAAGTCTGTGGTGTGCTCCGCTCATCCGATAGTGGCAAACTCTCGACACCACGTGTTTGCATTGAGACTTACGGAAAGCGCACTTTCGCATTTGCTGGTCCAACAATTTGGAACGCCCTTCCTGTCGATCTCAGAAACAACCAGACACTGGAGTCCTTTAAAACCGATTTAAAGACACATCGATTTCGCAAACACCTTCTGGGATGATTGTCAACCTTATTTTCCAGTTAATGCATAATGGCTGTGTTACTTATGGTTGAAATGGCTAGAAAGACTTTGCCATTGTATGCTTGTACTTAGTTTTTGTAGTGTTGCGTTTGTTTTAAATGTGGTAAATTATAGATTTGTTTTTTTGTTGACTCTGTACCGCGCTTCGAGCCTTTGGGGATGAAGCGTGTTTTTGAAATGAACTTTATTATTATTATTATTATTATTATAACAACCAACCTTTATTCACCATTCTACTTCCTTTTTTTACACCCGATATCACACGATCTCTCACTCCAGTGCGCCAACAATATTCACACATTCAAGTTGATTTATAAAAGCAACTCACCCCGTTCGGTCATACAAAAAATCACACCAACAAAGACGATCAGAGGACAGAGTTCAATCAACACACACGCTACATCAGTAGTCGTCAGTCACTCATTCTGTCACATACGGCTTTCATATAGACAGACTAATGGACGTGCTTGACACCGAAGCTGCGTTGGTATGTGGAAGTTAGGAATATATCTTTTAAAGCTTCTAAGGATTGATTTTACCTTGGAATTAGGTCCCGGGCGTAACGAAACAGTGACCGTCTTGTTCGGTAAAAATTACTTTATGTCTAACACCCTGCCAATTGTTTGACAATATGTCTAACAGCCTGCCAATTGTTTGACAATATGTCTAACAGCCTGCCAATTGTTTGACACTATGTCTAACACCCTGCCAATTGTTTGACAATATGTCTAACACCCTGCCAATTGTTTGACTATATGTCTAACAGCCTGCCAATTGTTTGACAATATGTCTAACATCCTGCCAATTGTTTGACAATCTGTCTAACACCCTGCCAATTGTTTGACTATATGTCTAACAGCCTGCCAATTGTTTGACACTATGTCTAACATCCTGCCAATTGTTTGACAATCTGTCTAACACCCTGCCAATTGTTTGACACTATGTCTAACACCCTGCCAATGGTTTGACACTATGTCTAACACCCTGCCAATTGTTTGACAATATGTCTAACAGCCTGCCAATTGTTTGACAATATGTCTAACAGCCTGCCAATTGTTTGACAATCTGTCTAACAGCCTGCAAATTGTTTGACAATATGTCTAACAGCCTGCCAATTGTTTGACAATATGTCTAACAGCCTGCCAATTGTTTGACACTATGTCTAACAGCCTGCCAATTGTTTGACATTATGTCTAACAGCCTGCAAATTGTTTGACACTATGTCTAACACCCTGCCAATCGTTTGACAATCTGTCTAACACCCTGCCAATGGTTTGACACTATGTCTAACACCCTGCCAATAGTTTGACACTATGTCTAACATCCTGCCAATGGTTTGACAATCTGTCTAACACCCTGCCAATGGTTTGACACTATGTCTAACACCCTGCCAATAGTTTGACACTATGTCTGACACCCTGCCAATGGTTTGACAATCTGTCTAACACCCTGCCAATGGTTTGACACTATGTCTAACACCCTGCCAATGGTTTGACACTATGTCTAACACCCTGCCAATGGTTTGACACTATGTCTAACACCCTGCCAATTGTTTGACACTATGTCTAACACCCTGCCAATTGTTTGACACTATGTCTAACAGCCTGCCAATGGTTTGACAATCTGTCTAACACCCTGCCAATTATTTGACACTATGTTTAGCACCCCTACGAATTCCCAACGAGTTGTTCGAGTTTACTCACCCTAAACAAACCGTTTGACTATGTTTCGCACCCATCACAAAAAAGTTTTTAAAAAAATTAGATAAAATAAATTCTATTTGGTTTATTGGATTACAAAGAAAACTATGGAGCTAAGAAAACGAGATTGTGTCTTACTACATAATTGAAATGTTAGTGAAGAAATTATGAAATAGTGTAATATTTATCATAACTTAAAAGACAAATGCCCTTCTGTTCTTATAACAACTTTCCCTCACAGCCCTTCGAAAAGCCACCTCGTGTGAGAGTAAAAAAAAAAAGGGGGGGGGGGGGGGGGAAGGCAGGGGTTGGAGGTGGCGTTAAATTATGAAGCTTATTTTTTTTGTGACCCCATATTTCCGTTTAAAAACATAAGTCTGGCGAGGAAGTCGTCTAAAATGAGGTCAAAAGTTATCAAGGAAGCTATGGCACGAGCTATCTACGGACATGTGAAAAACGCGATAAGACTTGGAGCGAGCGCGAGCTGTAGATAGTGGGCGTGTCTGTAGATAGTGGGCGTGTCTGTAGATAGTGGGCGGGTCAACATGGGTTTGTCTTTAATATTTAAATGTATAAAAAAAGACACATAAACATTCCGGATGTATCAAGCGTTGAAGCCTATTCCAGAACGATCTTAACAGCTAACGCGCAATTAGGCTTTATATTCAATCATTCACAATGTGAGCTCTTGATAGGGTATTACTTTACAGAAAAAAAAATGAGATAACGAAAAGATGTTGCGTTTATTCCGTGGCCAAAAACGCAAAATTAATGTTACACTATTGACATTGTTGCGATATTTCCAACAATGTAATACTTAAAAATATCAGGTGTATGTAGTAAACGAAGAGAGACAAGACACCTCTAGATCAGGGCGTTGCTGGAGCCATTTTCGGGGTGTGATGTAGTAAACGAAGAAAGACAAGACAACTCTAGATCAGGGCGTTGCTGGAGACATTGTCGGGGTGTGATGTAGTAAATGTAGTTTGCGATTGTTTGGAAGAAAGACAAGACACCTCTAGATCAGGGCGTTGCTGGAGACATTGACGGGGTGTGATGTAGTAAACGTAGAGAGACAAGACACCTATAGAACAGGGCGTAGCTCGAGACATTGCCGGGGTGTGATGTAGTAAATGTAGTTTGCGATTGTTTGGAAGAAAGACAAGACACCTCTAGATCAGGGCGTTGCTGGAGACATTGTCGGGGTGTGATGTAGTAAACGAAGAGAGACAAGACACCTCTAGATCAGGGCGTTGCTGGAGACATTGCCGGGGTGTGATGTAGTAAATGTAGTTTGCGATTGTTTGGAAGAAAGACAAGACACCTCTAGAACAGGGCGTTTCTGGAGACATTGTCGGGGTGTGATGTAGTAAATGTAGTTTGCGATTGTTTGGAAGAAAGACAAGACACCTCTAGATCAGGGCGTTGCTGGAGACATTGCCGGGGTGTGATGTAGTAAATGTAGTTTGCGATTGTTTGGAAGAAAGACAAGACAACTCTAGATCAGGGCGTTGCTGGAGACATTGTCGGGGTGTGATGTAGTAAACGAAGAGAGACAAGACACCTCTAGATCAGGTCATTGCTGGAGCTATTGTCGGGGTGTGATGTAGTAAAAGAAGAGAGACAAGACAACTCTAGATCAGGGCATTGCTGGAGCCATTGTCAGGGTGTGATGTAGTAAACGAAGAGAGACAAGACACCTCTAGATCAGGGCGTTGCTGGAGACATTGTCGGGGTGTGATGTAGTAAATGTAGTTTGGGATTGTTTGGAAGAAAGACAAGACAACTCTTGATCAGGGCGTTGCTGGAGACATTGTCGGGGTGTGATGTAGTAAATGTAGTTTGCGATTGTTTGGAAGAAAGACAAGACAACTCTAGATCAGGGCGTTGCTGGAGACATTGTCGGGGTGTGATTAGTAAACGAAGAGAGACCAGACACCTCTAGATCAGGGCGTTGCTGGAGCCATTTTCGGGGTGTGATGTAGTAAAAGAAGAGAGACCAGACACCTCTAGATCAGGGCGTTGCTGGAGACATTGTCTGGGTGTGATGTAGTAAATGTAGTTTGCGATTGTTTGGAAGAAAGACAAGACACCTCTAGATCAGGGCATTGCTGGAGCCATTTTCGGGGTGTGATGTAGTAAACGAAGAGAGACCAGACACCTCTAGATCATTGCGTTGCTGGAGACATTGTCTGGGTGTGAGAAGACCCAGAAAATCAGTTTTATTTTAAATTAATAATTTTATCGTTGGCACGGGTAGTTGGGGCGTGGCCAAGAAGTGCATTCAAGATGGGAGTCGAGGCGTCACTAGAGTTGGTGTCACCCGGTGCGGTAAGCTCTCATAATGTCACCCACATTATCAGTGGTAAGTTTGCAAATGAATGCAAGCAACTCTTCAGTAACAAAGTCAAACAAATCTGTTAAATCCTTGAAGATTCTTGATCTGATCTGCTGTTCAGAAGGAAAAGACCGAATTCGCTCAAACATCGCCATTTTCTTTGGGTCTTGCAAAGTGATTCCGGTATCTCTGAATTTCACCCCAGCCACTTCTTCACCCACTCACTTCCTCCCAGACACTTCACCCGAGTGTGCCTGCTTTGTAGGCACTGTGCTTAAGTGGAAACCTGATCAGTTGCCACCCTGCTCTGTTTGCAAAAATTTCTGAAGGCACACTGCTCTGTCAGGTTATACCCTGTTCTGGTGGTACACTTCTCTGGTGACAACCTGTTCTTGTGTCGACCTGCAGTAGTGGCAACAATATCTGGCGTTACCCTGTTCTTGTAGCACCCTGTTCTGATGTCACCCTGTTCTTGTGGCGGCCTGCTCTATTTGCAACATAATCTGATGGCACCTAATCTGATGGCACTCTACTCTGATGGCATCCTAATCTGATGGCATCCTAATCTGATGGCACCCTACTCTGATGGCACCCTACTCTGATGGCACCCCACTCTGATGGCAACCTAATATGATGGCAACCTACTCTGATGGCACCCTACTCTGATGGCAACCTAATCTGATGGCACCCTACTCTGATGGCACCCTACTCTTGTTGCATCTTGTTCTGGAGACACCTGTTGTGATGGCAACTTGTCCTAGTGACCCTGTTCAGGCGTGCAAACTGGGCTGGTGGCTCCCTGTTCTTGTAGAAAACAACGTTCTGTGACGAGCAAACTCTGTGAAATGTTATTTTCCTTTTAATGCCCCCACCCCCGGGTGAGGTTTTCACCCAGTGCGGCCCGCACTCCCACACACCTAGTGAAGCCACTGGATGGGGTGTGGGGAAAAGTTTTGAAATCAAGAGGGGGCGCGGAGCTTCAAAAACGATTAAGAAACCCTGCTCTACATCTTAATTTTAAAGTGAACACATACACATATATTTATGTTTAGAACTCATTTTAAATTAAACATATTTATAAGTTAGTGGTTAACGTACGTCATATCATACGTTTTAACAACAACTTTAACTGCGTCAAAATTAAAAAAAACAACAACAACTTATTGTTTGAGACTCGCTACACACCTTTTCAATGTGACATTATGCCAGGAAGTTGAACAAAAAAAGTAATTTATTGTGTGGGCGTAGCTGCGACACTACACTTCTTAAGTCAACACGACCCAGTGCCAGGAAGTCTAACAAAAAACGAACAGCTCATTCAGAACCAGTTTGGTTTGCATCTGTGTCAGCACTCACTCGCTGCACTTCCTCCCTTATCATGCCTGGGAATACGAGACACGTCTCCACTCGACGGTACAATCGCCGAACTGTGGCGGCTGTTTCGTGTCTCCGTGGGCAGGCCGTGACGCCCATCTCATCGACTGTCATTCCCGGATGTCGTTTTGTTAATGGTGTTTCAGACTGGTATTTGTCTCGTAACAACAATAGACGCAATCATTACTCTATTTGGAAGCTGGTTTTCGTTGTTGCTGAGGTCTCTTCTATTTCATCGTCACTTTATTTCCTTTATTAATATATATGTTTGGGGCTGAAAAAATCAGTAAAAGCGCTCTTGACACAGTGCACGGCTGTGTACAGAAAAGGTTAAACCTTTTTTTGTGTGTGGTACTATATCGATATAAGCCAGGTAATGTCAAATCTAGACTTAAAGTATTTAATACTTAACACTCTCAAAAATTTAGTAAGCAACGAAGTAAACACAAGCACTTAGCATATAAAAATACGTCCCATGCCCTGTTTAGAGTGGGTCCCAGGCCATGTATTGTACGTTTTAGCCTGCGTCCCAGGTCCTGTGTCATACGTTTTAGCCTACGTCCTCTTTCCTGTATAATAAGTTCTTAGCCTGCGTGCCAGGCCATTTATCATTAGTTTTAGCCTACGTCCTAGGCCCTTTTTCATATTTTTTAGCCTAAGTGCCAGGCCTTCGTTCTTAGCCTTCGTCCCAAGCTCAATAGCATACGTTCTTAGAGTGCGTCCCAGGCCATGTATCATTCGTTATTAGTCTGCCCCTTCATCCTTAGCGCTCATCGAATAAACTATACACTAAACTATCTCCTCCAGTTTAATTCAAGTCCATGCGTGCGATAAGACTTCTATAACTAAAAACTAGATTAAAAGTTATTATTTTCATATTGACCTACATTTGTACCTCTGATATTATTCTATCAATCACTGTAAAACGTTATCATTGCTAGCAGCGGGTTATCATTTTATCATAACCATCAGGGCCAAATAACAGGTTCAATTAAATTACTGACTATTACCGTAATATGGTCGCCCCCTGCAAATGTGTCCTTTCTTTCTTTGCTCTCTTTTATGCACCTATTCCTTGTCTCTATAATTATGTTTGACCCTTTATTGTTATATAATATATGTATATATATATATATATATTTATATTAAAAAATACTTCTTCGTCTTACAGGTAATTATTAATTATAATTATTAATTATAACACCAATGGTTCTATTGTTGCAGATCATTGCCACCAGTTTCCAGAATTTGATGCCTTTATGAAAAATAAAAGATGTTTTTTGACGACATTTGAAGGACTAAAACTCAAATTCAAACTAATATCTTTTTTAAGTAAAGGAATCAAAACTTGTAGAAAGAAATAATTTGAATGAAATATTTTGATAGAAATCTTTAGATAGAATATAAGGAACTTGCATAAAAAAAGGAAATAGAGATTTAAAAAAAAATAGAGATTTTTGTCAAGCTTTTATTTGAACATATTTGAAAAGAAAATATGAAAATAGGATCTTAACTAAATGGATTATATCTCTAATGTTTTATCGAGGCTGTAGATTAGTTGTGCATATACTACTCGTTTCTAGTTCTTCTAATGGGTTGCAACTGCAACCCTCTTTCGTTCGTCGTGCTAAGCAGAAAGGCTTTCAGGGGTAGCACAATTTCTCTCTACTTCCGTTTTCTGTGCCTGATGGATCTGGGCGCCATCCTGACGGGACTCATTCGTTTTGTCCAAATCTCGGTCTTCCGTTGCGACAACCGTGAAGATACCCTTACCTGCAAACTCTCCGTGTGGCGCGGGGACACGTTTTTCTCAAGCAGCAGCTGGTCGTTAGTGGCCGTAACCACCGAACGGGTCGTCTTCACAGTCTGGCCGCACCAGGTTCGAATGTCATGCACCGTCATCAAGGCCATGATCGTAATCGTAGAGATATTCTTATCGTGATATGTATTTTACGCGCCTATATGTTAAAATCATGACTTGCATTAAATGCCTATGTTGTTCATAAGCGATCACATGGAAATCTTCGACTCTACATCAAACACAATACGGGTCAGATAGTGCGCCATCACAAACAATGGCCAATAATCGAGTATTGCATTTCTTCCGTGATGACCCGCTTTTCGCCTACGTGCCCTGTTCTCTCCTCAGTGAGCTCTACATTTTCATTATTTACAGAAAGAGCATCGGTCACGACTGAGTTTTGGAATTTAGCGCCTCCAGTCATTCCACTATAAAGTCTGCCTGTGCTAAATCCAAGCTAAGAAGAAAAAATTCAAGAAAATACAATTTTCTAACTCTGATTTTGATAGCCTTCAACGGCATGTTTTTTCGCCTGAAATGCTCCAACCTGTCTGATTTAATGGGCCCACATTACCAAAAACCCAGAAGGATGAGCCCCTAGGGAGACGCTATATCCAGTCTCTATTGTCTGCTCATGACCACCAACAATGCGGCAAACGCCGTCCATTGCTGTACCACGGGGTCAAGGTTCACGAGATAAGCACTTTCCTTAATAAACGAAACTATTTGAAGAGTCGGCAGATCTAGGGAAATACAAGTCTATTGTTTAGAAGCGCTGTCGTCAATGAAAGGAATGTTTATGGGAGTCACTACATCTCGTGATCTACCCGTCATCTGTGGGAAGCACTTTACCTGATACACGAAAGGTTTCTTAGAGTCAGTAGATCTAGGGATCTAACCGTCAGCTGTGGGAAGCACTTTACCTGATACAAGAAAGGTTTCTTAGAGTCAGTAGATCTAGGGATCTAACCGTCAGCTGTGGGAAGCACTTTACCTAATACGCGAAAGGTTTCTTAGAGTCAGTAGATCTACGGATCTAACCGTCAGCTGTGGGAAGCACTTTACCTGATACACGAAAGGTTTCTTAGAGTCAGTAGATCTAGGGATCTAACCGTCATCTGTGGGAAGCACTTTACCTGATACACGAAAGGTTTCTTAGAGTCAGTAGATCTAGGGATCTAACCGTCAGCTGTGGGAAGCACTTTACCTGATACACGAAAGGTTTCTTAGAGTCAGTAGATCTAGGGATCTAACCGTCATCTGTGGGAAGCACTTTACCTGATACACGAAAGGTTTCTTAGAGTCAGTAGATCTAGGGATCTAACCGTCAGCTGTGGGAAGTATTTTACCTGATACACGAAAGGTTTCTTAGAGTCAGTAGATCTAGGGATCTAACCGTCAGCTGTGGTAAGCACTTTACCTGATACACGAAAGGTTTCTTAGAGTCCGTAGATCTAGGGATCTAACCGTCAGCTGTGGGAAGCACTTAACCTGATACACGAAAGGTTTCTTAGAGTCAGTAGATCTAGGGATCTAACCGTCAGCTGTGGGAAGCACTTTACCTGATACACGAAAGGTTTCTTAGAGTCAGTAGATCTAGGGATCTAACCGTCAGCTGTGGGAAGCACTTTACCTGATACACGAAAGGTTTCTTAGAGTCAGTAGATCTAGGGATCTAACCGTCAGCACAGATCGTCTATACATAATGAAATACAAGGAATCGACGATTAACAGTGACTCGGGTTATGGGGGGGGGGGGGAGTGTTGGCAGGACCATCAAAATCATGTGACAGATTCTGCCCAATCAATAATGAACTTTTACGCACTCATGCCTAAGTGTTCCATAAAAATTGCTTTTATGCCCTTAGATTCCCGACATCATGTTTTCTTTTATAGTCTTGCATTGCAAACATCATATTGCAATTGGATAAAAGAAAGTTCCTAGTTTACCCTACTTACTTCGTGATATTTTATGTTTTTTACTTAACTTTCAACATGGAAAAAAATACATTTTGTGTTGGGTTAACAACTGAAAGAATCCATTGTTTCATTATTTTCATATTCAATGCGAGTAAAATAGAGAAAACGCTGCAGTATAAAAAAGTATATTAAGTAATATTTTTCCTTTTCGGAGCCAATTCTTTCGTCCGGTTTTGGAGTTGTTGAAATTTGTCAAATAAAAATAAGCTATCTGAGTAATCCCATACCATCTTACATTTTCTAACACCCAGTTACATAGCACTGCGTTAATTTTCGTGTCTTTTCTCAGCTCCGCCTAAATTTTCTTGGATTTTCTAAGCTCCATGGCTTGACCTCAATTTTCATGAATGTTCTCAGCGCCATGGCTCTACCTCAATATTATTACATTTTATCTGTGGAAAATGTATTTTGCAGTAAATAATGCAGAAAGAAAACAACAACATGCCGAGCTGAGCAGTTTAAAATGCACACCACTTCCCTGGTTTGTTTTCTGGGTACTACTTGTACATCTGAAATGTTGAAGAACATGAAATAGACTCTTTCCTTGTTTTGAAGTGTTAACACATTGCTGCGGCTATTCGCGCCCGGGTACCAGAAGTGAGAGACTGGGATTAAAAAAACGATTAAAAATAATATTGTTGGGTTTGTAAGATAAAAATGAGGTATCAAATGAAATATAATTGAATGGACTATATGTTTGTAAACTTACTTCTTCAGTTTAACTAAAATAAACTACAACAAATGCCATCCGAATGGGATTTAGTCTAAAGGGACCCGAGTCCGAAAAGCGGCGATGGAAATTTGGTCGAATCTTTTTTTCATTTCGCACGTTAAAGTTTTGCGTCAAATTTCTTTTCAAAGGCATCATTTTGTTTTACTCTATCGTATAGTGCGTTTAAAAAGAAATTTGACGCAAATTTAACCCGTCAACTGAAAAAAAAATTTTGACCCAATTTCCATGGGATCAAATTTCCATCGACGAAATTTCTTTCAGACAAAATTTCCGGTAACCCTCTCGAATAGTTCAAATTATAAGTGACGTATCATTGATGGGGTGAAACCGATCACATTTTTATCACCACTGTCGTAGTTGTTAAAATTCACGTACTTCTAAACTCCATGAGACTACATTACTGTTATTATCATCCTTGGGAACTACGTCTCTCTCTCTCTCTCACTCTCTTTCCCTCCCTATTTATCTCTCTCTCTCTCTCTCTCTCTCTCTCTCTCTCTCTCTCTCTCTCTCTCTCTCTTCTCCATAAATTTTATATATTAATAGTTCAGACTTCAGTTCATCAAGAATTACACATTCCTGTGAACTTAAAAGAAACATCTTCCTGAAAGTAGGGGGGGGGATGAATGTGTTAAGAATCATAGAGGGATGCAACTATCTCAGCATACGACGGGAATTATGTTATTTCTGACATATTTTAAGACATAACGTGTGTCAAACTGAATGACAGTGAGAGACCTCAGCCTCATCAAACTGGTATTGGACCAGTGCTTGGGAACCGTTATAGAGATATTTGGGATACGGGAAACTTTAAGTTCAAAATAGATTAGCTAAATGCCAGGAAACCAAACTGGTCTGCTGCAGGGATTTTCAAAATTCAACACAATCAAATGGACAAACCAATATTGGAAGGATACAATTAGCAGGTTGTTCCAGAGAAGAATTAACGGAGCCGTTTTTGTATGGCTTAAGCCTTTTAAGGTCACGCTTTTTTAAGTATGCGGTAAAGACTGACTTGACGAGACATGATTTTGTGATCGTTTCTATTCATCTTGCTATCGTTCAACACTCAAAAATACATTGTGAGTTGAACATATTTAAGATAGGCCAGGGCCCCGGTCTCAGATAGGCCCGGGCCCCGGGCTCAGATAGGCCAGGGCCTCGGTCTCAGATAGGCCAGGGCCCCGGGCTCAGATAGGCCAGTGCCCCGCGCGCAAAACAAACTAACGACTTCAAGAATCGACGTCTGCAACCACTTACCCTTTTCATCATTATTTCCTTAAAGCAGACAAACAAATCACGTTCTCCTATACATTTTTCTACCAACGTAGTAGTCCTTCCATTTAACGAGGTCAACTATTTTCACAATGGCTGTAACTTGACAGCAACCTCCCCCCCCCCCAACTCAACCGGTGTAAAGTATAATGACGACATTCACGCGATGTTTAGATGTAATTACTTGAAGGCTTTGACTGGACAAAAGCTTTAAGAGGATGTCGTTATAGGAAAGAAAAGAGAGATAACCTTTGTAATGTTTTTTTTTCTTCTATTAGTAGCCCAAACATTTTATAGATAAAATAGTGTTTTTTTCCCCCTCTGATAATGCAACAGTCAACAGAGATTTAAAAAAGACTAATTTCTTTTGCTTATCACAAAATGTGTCTAAAATCAATTCAGCTTTGAACTAAAAATTGTGCTGATGTAAAAAAAACAACAACAAAGAATTAGGTTGATGTGGGTGAAAGATACACATTCACAAATTGGAATAAAACCACATCTGGTTTTCTTGTACTTTCTTATTTGTTTCGTTAAATTTAAGGCCATAATAAATTTTTAGAGCGCATCGGATGTAACCAGCAAAAATTCTCAAAACGAACCGCGAAAAATATTTTAAAAAACCTGGACTCAGCAAGGGCGTCTTGAAAAAAACCTGGACTCAGCAAGGACGTCTTGAAAAAAACCTGGACTCAGCAAGGGCGTCTTGAAAAAAACCTGGACTCAGCAAGGACGTCTTGAAAAAAACCTGGACTCAGCAAGGGCGTCTTGAAAAAAACCTGGACTCAGCAAGGACGTCTTGAAAAAAACCTGGACTCAGCAAGGGCGTCTTGAAAAAAACCTGGACTCAGCAAGGGCGTCTTGAAAAAACTTGGTCTCAGCAAGGGCGCCGACAATCGACAAAGTTTGGTCAACGCTTCCGTAAGCGATAATACTTCAGTCCTTAGCAACCACACTTTATTGTATGACACATTAAGTTTTTTTTAAAAAACCAAACTAACAAATGATTTCTATAACATGATGAAAACATCGTTACAGACTGGTACTGAAATCTTTAAAAAAAACAACAAACCCTTCAAGTTATTGTGAATATTGAAAGACAAAATTTTGAATCGGTTAAGATTTAAATTAACCCTTTAAATGCCGATAGATAAAACACACAATAAAATAGGATAAATATATGTTTGTATCCTTAAATTTTCATCAGGATTTATTAATGCCGTTATTATTATTGTTTATCATGCACTCTATTGTTGGAGTAGGGTTTTTCCCTGGAATCAAAGTCAATAAATGTATGTTTGAAATAAATACACCAACCCATCAGCCAATAAACAGGGCAGCTTAAATTATTTATTTTTTTAAAATCTGGCTTATGGCTTTTTTTTATAACAAAAGAGCATGTTTATTAACTTGAGCATTCTCAAAACGTCAGCCTTGTTTTTTTTTAAACAATTAGAAACTCGGGTAAGATTAAGTTTATTTTGAGAGGCAATTTTCAAAAATAGAATATTAAATGTACATTTTTAATATTATTTATTTAATAATTTTTAACGCTTATCAAATGAGAGCAAGGGAAATCTGATAATCGAATTGTTTAAATTCCTTGAAGTTTTATCAGAATTTAAAAATAATAATACTATGCCAGTGGTCGCGTTCGTCTTTGTAGAGAAAGGGGTTTTTGTAGAGTCGAAGTTGATTCTTTATGTTTTACATACATGTAATGGTCCCTTACAAGACTAATCGAGACAAAAAGGACTCGTTAGCGAATGAGTCACACACAAAAGAGTCAAAATGGTAAAAGTAA
The DNA here is from genome assembly GCA_964033795.1 of Lymnaea stagnalis. NCBI lineage: Eukaryota > Metazoa > Mollusca > Gastropoda > Lymnaeidae > Lymnaea > Lymnaea stagnalis. Next base: position 561,859 of record CAXITT010000264.1, read on the forward strand.
ATACTTCATTTCAGCCAAGATAATATTTGTATTTAAATTGCAAGTGTCCCGGGCCATGATTTTTTCTGTATATATCGGGGGGGGGGGGGGGGGGGCTTTTTGGGTCAACGGCGGGGCGGTTTTTTTTTTTGTTGGTTTTTGTTTTTTTTTTTTTTTGTTTAAGGCAGCGGCACAGACCTTGTCCCGCCCCGGGTGGAAATTGCTGGCTAAGCCAATGTCAAGCAGCGTATCTCTACTCCAAGACGAAGTCAAAACTAGCCTATAGTAAATTTAGTCATATTTTTTTTACATTTTTGCCTTCAACTCTCGATTGTAGAAGAAAAAAAATCACAAAGAAAAGTTACAGTAAAAAAGTTACAGGAAAATGTTACAGGAAGAATTTACGGGAAAAAGGTAAGGATTCAAAGGAAATCAATGTACTACTAGCTGAGTGATAACTCTCTCCAGGCAAAGCGTCAATGGCTTTAATAAGTGCACGGCTTAGGATCAAAAGATATTAAAAAAATCATTTGTTTTCCGATCCTGTCAGATTTTACCAAGTTGTTTCCACGGCTGTTATGAAATCTTCACACCTGTAATTACACTCAAACTCATTACTGTCATCGAAGGACTGTGTTCGGAACGAAAGATATACAATGTTCATTTGTTGACCAATCTTGTTTTTTTTTTAAAGTCCATATTATTATTGCTTGTATTGAAATATACATTTAAATGTATGTGAGTATTATGGGCTTTTTCACAGAATAATAAATACATATATTTTTCACATTTTTATCTAACTTTATTTTATAAAACCCTTTTTTCATTTGAATGTTTTCCTGTGACTTTTTTTCGGGTTCTTCTTGCATGTGATCTTTTTCAAGTGACTTCTTTCCCTATGACATTTTTTCCTCGCAAAAGTTTGAGTTTTTTCCATGACTTTTTCCATGCTCACTCAACTCTCAACCTAAAACCCTCTATTGATTTAGGTATGGAAACCCATTAGCGCCTATGTGGTCATGGTAAAGTAGGAGACAGTCACGCCATGAACTTAATTTAATTACAACCACTTTTTTTGGTGAAAATAAAGATATTGCTAGAACTGTATGGATGCCACGTTGCCGCCATAGCTACCTGTTATCGACTTGTGGACAATGTAGTAATCTCAATTGATGATATATAGTGGAATTATCATCTGGTAATGTAGTAGGCATAGCCAAGATGGAGGGAAATGATAATCAATTATGGTTTCATATTGATAGCAGCCTTTATTCCCACACGACACACCGTACGCATTGTTTTCAGTTCCAGTTTTCTCCAGACTCTTCTGTTTCTGATGGATACAGACAGACAACTAATTAACAAGGTCAAGAGACTATTTTAAGCTAGCCACAACTTAAATGCGGCCTCGCGCTTGCTTTGGTGTCTGTTAGAGTTCATGACACAACGACGTCGTCTACATAACAGACACCAACACAAGAATATGTGTGCGGGTGGAAACAATATTGAAGAGCCAAAAATGAAATCACCAAGCGATTCAGTCGAACTAAAATCTTGAATTCTCCCCTTGCAATAAAATGAAATCTATTTTAAGGAAGCTTTTATTAAAAGACCGATGCGACTAGAGGGAAACTGAGGCTGAGAGAAACCAACCAGAAGATTGGGTTGTCAGGTACAGCATTTTGAGGGCGAATTGCCGTACACACCATAGCTGGACAGTATTCATTGACTGTGTCTTGACTGCGTGCCGTAGATACCGCTCCTGTTATATAGGCAAAACTGGTAGAAGATTATCAGATAGGATCACTGAACATCTTCGTGGTATTGAACAGGGTAAACCTTCCCCGGTGTCATCCCATTTTAACGGAGATGAAAATGAAGGGGCATTGGGTGTATCCATCACGGCACTGATCTCCTGTACCAACACACCAGAGAGAGTTAGAAGGGAAACAAAATTAATTCAGCTTTTCGGCACAATTTCACCATTTGGAAGTCATCAAATACTCTCCTACAAATTATCCTCAAATTCCCTGTCTTTCTTTTCTTATTTCTTATATCTGATATATCTCCAAAATATTTTACTCCGTTGATATCTTATTTTTCACAGTAATAATACATACATTATTTTACTTCTTGTAATCTTGGTTTTCGGAAATCCAACTTCCGACTCTAACAATGGCAATCACTTATGTTTTTAAGTAGTTTCTATTTCTTGTTACATTTCCATTTGTCCCGTCTGCTGAGGAAGGCTCTTAGCCGAAACGATCGTATGTTATTGTCCTGTCTTTTGATTCAAGCTTCCACATAACTCCAACTATTTTCTTGTATTCCATTCACCGAAGATGATCTCTTTGCAATATCTTTGCGTGCAGCATGGTATACCATGCAGGTCGAGCTAAATATGACAAACAATTACTAAACATGAACTGAATATTTCCATCATACCAGAAAGAGATCAATGTGACAAACTATGACTAAAAAGGAACTGAATATTTCCCTTGTACCAGAAAGAGATTAATAAACTATGACTAAAAAGGAACTGAATATTTCCCTTGTACCAGAAAGAGATTAATAAACTATGGCTAAAAATGAACTGAATATTTCCCTTATACCAGAAAGAGATTAATAAACTATCACTAAAAAGGAACTGAATATTTCCCTTATACCAGAAAGAGATTAATAAACTATGACTAAAAAGGAACTGAATATTTCCCTAAAACTTTTCAGTTTCATCTACGATATCTTCCCGCTCTTGGCCGTCAACTGGCGGGTTTATGCCTAGACGCACTGTTTCTAAGAAACGTTTCTTTTATCAAGTCAAGTGCTTCTCCCCTGAACCTTGACCCCGTGGTACAGTAAAGGACGAAATTTGCTGCATTGTTCGTGGTCATGAGCAGAAAAAGAAGCCTTGTTATACCGTCTCCCAGGGGACCCATTCCTTCTGGGGTTTGGTAATGTGGGCCCAGTAAAAACAGACAGATTGGAGCATTGCAGACGATAAACATGACGTTGATGGCTACTAAAGTCAGGGTTAGAGAAGTCTCTCTTTTTGAATCTTTCTTTCTTCTCACTGCTTTGCCGATAGAAGTCCCCGTTGTAAATAGACTAGTTGCGCTAAACTTCAAAACCCGATGGCGACTTTTGATGACATTATAGATAATAACGATATTGAACACGCTGAGGAGAGAACAGGGAATGTAGGCGAAAACCGCGCCATCAAGGAAGAAATAGAACATATTCAAGAATTCGCGATTGTACGTGATGGTGCAGTATTTAACACTGGTTGTGTTCGTGGTGGTATCAAAGATTTCCATGCGATTGCGTATGAAGAACATAGGCATGTAAATGCATATCATGATTAAGAACATCCCTATGATTATAAACCTGGCCTTGATGACGGTGCATGACATTCGAACCTGGTGCGGCCAGACGATGGAGATGACCCGTTCGGTGGTAACGGCCACTAACGTCCAGCTGCTACTTGAGAAAAACGTGTCCCCCAGCCACACGGAGAGCTTGCAGGTGAGGGTATCTTCACGGTTGTCGTAATGGAAGACCGAGATTTGGACAAAAACGAATGAGTCCCGTCAAGATGGCGCCCAGATCCATCAGGCACTGAAACCGGAAGTAGAGAGAAATCGTGCTACCCCTGAAAGCCTTTCTGCTTAGCACGACAAACGAAAGAGGGTTGCAGATGCAACCCATTAGAAGAACTAGAATCGAGTAGTATCTACACAACGAATCTACAGCCTCAAGAAATCGATCGAGATCGGGATCCATGTTTTTTTCTTCAGATATTTGTAACGCTGAAACTGACCTCTCACCAAAAAACGTGTCTATTCGATATTGTTGTCTGTTTTTTTTTATTTATACAAATTCTATTTCCCAATACTTCTTTCTAGTCGTTTCGGTGTTCTTTGTTTATGAAGTTTTTAACGAGATTTTAGTTTTAATGTTTCCATTTCTTTTATGTCGTGTGCGAAAGATGAGATTTAAGCATTTAAAAAAAAAATGCAACAACTGAATGCATAGTTGTGTGACTGTAAAAATATCGATGTTTTAATTGGCGCCCTCACGGTGGACAAACTGGGTATCGTTGACATAAACACTAGATGGTGTTGTTGGCAAATTGTGATAAAGATAGGGCTCAAAGAAATACGGGTCTGATAACTTTAAACGTAAATCTCTATAAGATTGCACGCGGAGACCGTTATTTGTTTTGACCTGATGGTCGATACAAAAATGACAGCCCGCTACTGAGATAGAACGTTCTACATGAAAGTCCAATACCATAGCATGGGTAAAATGGTACGTGGAAATTAAAGATCAAAATCTATTTTTACGTGATGACAACCATTTAAAAAAAAATCTAAACCAAAAAGACTTATATTTTTTACAGTTTGATCGATTATGAACTCCACAAAAAGCTTTTTTTGTAAAACACGAATAAAGAATACAGATTGATGTCCCGTGACTTCTTTGTTCTTGGTATGTAACTGCAATTAAATAATAATAACTATATACAAGACCGAAAAGTATCCCTCTTTAGTTTTTCGATTTTTTTAAAAATTGTTTCAATAGGATTTTTCCTTTCAATATGGGACACTGAGCTCATTTCAAAACAGAAACTTGTGATTAACGGAATCCATTCCTGTTACTTGAAGCTAAGCGGTGCTTGTTTTGAAGTTAGGGCTTATGAAGGTGGTTTTCAGTGTGGTGGAAAATACAACTGTAAATCGGAAAGTGCTTTGTTTAAATGTTTAGAAAAATTTAAAGTGCGAGTTAATTTAAATTGGCGTAGAGTGCGTATTTTGTTTAGAATAGTTTTGTTTAAAAATAAAACAAAAGGGGCGCTTATGCAGGGGCGGACTTGGATGACAGGACATCGTTAAGAGTCTCGGTGGGCCGACAAGGTACCGGGATAGCTATTTGTCGGCTGGGCCGTTTTTACTTGAAAACAAAGCTTTTTCTCAACTTATAGATTCTTGTGACCAGGCAACTTAAACACCATAGTTCACCACTGCGCTTATTTGGTCCACAGAAGTCATGCGACTGAAGCATAGTTTTGTGTGGTTGATACAGGGTTAAAGGACAGGTGCGTAAAATAAAATTCGGAAATTGGCCTCGCCATATAATGGTTAACGTGCTGCAGTGTGATGAGATGATGGGTTGATAATTAGCGGCGTTCAACACTTCTTTCAACGTTATTTATATATATATTTATAAAAAAAGTACAACTTTGGAATCAGTACTTGTAACCAATGTTCCCTTTAAGCTGCGCGGCGGCGCAGCTAACTCACAGACGCCGCGCAGGAGTTTTGAGTATCCGCGCATCAAATTTCCATGTAAGTGTGTGTTTGTGGGCTGTAAAATTTTGCACACACAAAAATTTATGCTGTAAAACTTAACACAACTGTACGATTTTGCACACGAACCAGCAAACCTTAGAGGGAACATTGGTTGTAACTACTCTACTCTACAACAAGACGCTTAATCACCGCACAAACTCCTACCAAGACCATCCTGCAAATCACCATCACCCTCTCGCCCGGTAGTCTCGCACGACCGTCTGACATGACCGTCCCACACTACCGACCGGAAAAATCGTCCCGCACTACCGTCTCGTAAGAACGTTTATACGACCGTCTCTCACAAACATCGTAAAATCAGATTCGAACTAATTTGAACTCATTCTTTGTCCGCTTTTCCTAGCTTCGCCGAGTGCTGACACTCATGACACCACAATCTCTAATGCTCTCGCGTGCACGCCCGAGGGCATCTTATTTGAATGAATTGTCTCAAATTTAAAAAGGATTCATTCAATGTGTCTATCAGATTTTAAAAAAGTTAAAACAGACATAACATAATTGAAAACGTGTACAAGCCACTGACATAACATAACTGAAAGCGTGTACGAGCCACAGACATAACATAACTGAAAACGTGTACAAGCCACGGACAGAACATAACTGAAAACGTGTACAAGCAACTGACAGAACATAACTGAAAACGTGTACAAGCCACTGACATAACATAATTGAAAGCGTGTACAAGCCACTGACAGAACATAATTGAAAGCGTGTACAAGCCACTGACATAACATAATTGAAAGCGTGTACAAGCCACGGACAGAACATAACTGAAAACGTGTACAAGCCACTGACAGAACATAACTGAAAGCGTGTACAAGCCACTGACATAACATAACTGAAAACGTGTACAAGCCACTGACAGAACATAACTGAAAGCGTGTACAAGCAACTGACATAACATAACTGAAAACGTGTACAAGCAACTGACAGAACATAACTTAAAGCGTGTACAAGCAACTGACAGAACATAACAGAAAACGTGTACAAGCCACTGACAGAACATAACTGAGAGCGTGTACAAGCCACTGACATAACATAACTGAAAACGTGTACAAGCCACTGACAGAACATAACTGAAAACGTGTACAAGCCACTGACATAACATAACTGAAAGCGTGTACAAGCCACTGACAGAACATAACTGAAAGCGTGTACAAGCCACTGACATAACATAACTGAAAACGTGTACAAGCCACTGACATAACATAACTGAAAACGTGTACAAGCCACTGACAGAACATAACTGAAAACGTGTACAAGCCACTGACAGAACATAACTGAAAGCGTGTACAAGCCACTGACAGAACATAACTGAAAGCGTGTACAAGCCACTGACATATATTTAATTATAACATAGCCTTATTATTTTGCGACCCCAGCCTCCTGTGGATTGCCTGCATTAAAACATTTACCCGCACAAGAAAATTCTAAATATAACAAAAGTAGCCAGAGTCGTGTGATAATGTCCGACGAAAACCGCATTATATTTCTCTTTAGACAGAACACAAAATTCACGTAAAGAATGATTCATTTTGAAAAAAAAACAAAAACAAAAAAAAAACAACAAAACCCACCGACTTTCAAACCAAGGCTCCAAAACCGATGGGTGCTGGTGTGCTACGTCATCAAGCCTCCGAAAGAAGGAAAAGAACCCACTTTATGACACGTCGTTATCAAAGTGTGCACAAGAGGACAATGATTCCCTTCGTTCTTCTTCTATAATATATTAAGGGCCCACAATCAATTTATTGATCACTTTGGCTCCTATGCATGTAGAGGGGATTTGCTATGTTTCTGTGCCTGGTGTAGTTCCCTTATTAGCAAGGTACCAAACTTTTATAACTGCATGCTATATAATGCATGCACGATGAATGAAAAAATGATGTCAATGGAATTGTCACACTTAAACTAAATCTTCGTTTTGACAAAAACAAAACAAAAACAAACAAACAATAAATAAACAAACAATAACAAACAAACCATAACAAACAAACAATAACAAACAAACAATAACAAACAAACAATAACAAACAAACAATAACAAACAAACCATAACAAACAAACAATAAATAAACAAACAATAACAAACAAACAATAACAAACAAACCATAACAACAAACAATAACAAACAAACAATAACAAACAAACAATAACAAACAAACAATAACAAACAAACAATAACAAACAAACCATAACAAACAAACAATAAATAAACAAACAATAACAAACAAACAATAACAAACAAACCATAACAACAAACAATAACAAACAAACAATAACAAACAAACAATAACAAACAAACAATAACAAACAAACCATAACAAACAAACAATAACAAACAAACAATAACAAACAAACAATAACAAACAAACAATAACAAACAAACAATAACAAACAAACAATAACAAACAAACAATAACAAACAAACAAAGAAATACCTCAACAAGATGGAAACCTACCAATACGTTTATGTGAATTTAAAATATAAACCAGATGGGTGAAAATAATCGTCTGTCAAAGTTTTGGAAGTTGAACATGTTGTTAGCACAAGTTAATTACGTGATGGAAAACAATAGGGCAGGCATGCATAATTTCGTTCATTGTTTATTTCAACAGAATGTATAAATAATTTGGCCAATGAAATATTAAAGAGGGATACAAAGGTTCGTTGGCGGCTTCATCCTGCTTAGATTATACATTGGTGACATTTAACATCAGATCAGATCAGATTCTTTTATTGGTCCAAAGAAATGGAAATGTTTTTTTTTTATTGCTTTATACATTTTCAGACACAAGACATTTATAATAGATTATTTCAAACAGCCGTTCAGTGAGGCTTAGATAATATAGTGATGACATTTAATGGCTTAGATTTTATATCGATGGACATTTCCAGTGAGATCTTGGGAAAAACTTACTTCCAAATATTTAAAAATGTGCCTTAGATCTTTACTCCGAAACGAAGAGTCTGTGGATAGCACCAAGGGATCGCCTTTCAAGAGCAGGGCTTGTTTTGTTGCTGTGGAATCTATCCGAAACATTTAGTCACATTTCATTAACTTCCCCGGCAGAATGCTGATGAAGAAATGTTCAGAGTGATAGACGATTGCTTCGTTAGAAAAACTTTGCTCTTTTTTTTTTGCACCACCTGGGTAGTAAATGATAATCTGTGTACAATGACAAAGATCCAACATTGCCCCTTACACATTCCTGAATTCATCGGGCAGCCATGTTTATCAGACGGGTATCCTTTATTTTGACCTGGTCAGTGGCGTAGGGATGGGGATGCGAATGGGGTGATCCACCCCGGGTGCACTTTTGTTATATGGTGGGGTGGAATCTTGTGTCAACGGCAGAGGGTGCGTTTTTTTTTGTTTTTTTTGGTTTTAATTTGAGTCTGACTCAATGTTCATGAACATTATCTGCTCCAAAACACTGTCTCAAAGTTCATGAATGTTCCCTAGGGAAACGCTAGTTGTTGGCGGTAAAGTCAGCTGTAGACAGAAAGATAACGACCAATGTGTCACCGTACAACACACGTCACGTCGCTGTAGTTTTTCTTAACTCTCCCTTCTATCAGGACTCTATGCCAAGGAATGGCGTATGCTTCAGTGTCCGTACCCAATATGTTAAACAGTTAATACAGAAACATGGGGTTCTTGTTAATTGAGAAACAATTGTTATTAAAGTGTCTGTAAAAACTATGTGCGATATGTGAGCAGAGGAGTCAAGATTGTTTATTTTTTAAATTCTAGTTTGGAAAGAGATTGGTCTACTAATGTTGTTCTGAAATTTTGAAGAAAAAAAAAATTAAAATCGAAACTGTATCTGAATTAGGACCTTAACTGGTATGACAGGAGTCAATCAACGAACTCCTGCCCTTCGTATGTCCTACGCATTTAGCTCGAGCTATTATCCTACAATATCACTAGCAATTCTGAGCGAAATTTACTAAAGTATTAAGAGATGAATAAAGTCTTAAGTCACAGTCATGTTTCATTGATCTTTGACATTCATTTTACCCGCGTTTAAAGTTTTATCATACTCATTTGGTTACAAAAATAGATAATTTCAACATGGGCTACTGGCTCAAGATGAATTGTAGACACCAATAATCATCGTCTGCTGCCACATACCTAGATCTTTTATAGATATGTTTAGCTTCTGGTGCGTCCTGTTTCCTCATCAAATCCGTCCCCAACGAAGGAGAGAGGAAGGAGCGCGCTCTCTTGTCAGGGCTGAATTTGTTGGGGATTTTCTTCTTGTCTACGTTTCCGTACCAGTTTGTTTTAGAACGGGCGAGGTGGCTGGCTTCACGCCAACCCTCCTCCTAGCTGGCCTCACGCCACCCCTCCTCCTGAGCTGGCCTCACGCCAACCCTCCTCCTAGCTGGCCTCACGCCAACCCTCCTCCTTCCTGGCCTCCCGCCCACCCTCCTCC